>JAWMAG010000012.1:23720000-23747500 GCA_037013455.1 Ceratitis rosa
ACTTTGGCTGGGGAAAAGCACGTGTTGCCAAAACGTGATAAGAGCTTTGCAGCAGTGCGATACCAAATGTGATGGAATTTGTGTCGGCAGCTGCTGTGGCGTGACGTCGGCGGCTGTTAGTTATATGTAGTAGCTGAGGCGTGACAGCGGCAGCGATAGCAACAGCGACAGCGACAACAGCAGCAGCAGCAGCAGCAGCAATTGCAGAGAACCTCATGAGCTGAGAGTAACTCACTAGATATTTATTCTTAGTTGGATTCTCTGACTGTTGTCGCTGTTGTTGCGGGCACACTTTGTTATTTTCGTCTCATTTTATAGTTGTTGCTGTTGTATGGAACAACCACTGCTTGCATTTTTCGTTGCTCGCGTGCCACCCCTCGGCTTTGTGTCGGTTTGCTTGTCTGCCTTCTAAAGAAGTTGACTCGTGAATTGTTCGTCTTGCACTGCGTGCTTTAGACGGGGGTTGTGGGCGGTTTTGCATATGAGTATATCAATAGCAATTTTTTTTCTGCTCGCTTGTGTTGTTATTTATAAAATTGCACACTCATACACACATAGTATATATTCGCATTTGTATTTTAACTACTGGTCACATTGCTCGTTGGCGTGTGGTCGATCGGTCGGTGGTGGTGGTGATGCGTTTATGGAGATGAGTTGCTAGTTTGAAGCGATTTTAAGCACGTTTCCTGCACGGAGGGTTTCATACGAGCGTGTTTTTTGGAAACTCAGAAATTTGCGAGAGATCGAATTTCTCTTTCGAAAGAAGAAACGTGAGGGCGGAGTACTTGGGAGAAGAAAATGCTTACTAATCATTTAAACGAAAAGCGAAATTAGCTTGGAAAGTTGCCACAGAATGACAATGGTACACTCGGCCTACTCGTGTTCCAAAACAAACGTTCAATATGCGTATAATAGCCTTCAAGCTAGGAACTAACCAAAATGTGTAGTGCGCAGTTCAAGAGGAGCGAGCTCGTCTTGAGCGATCAGTCAATTACGACAGTCCGCTACAGGCACCATATGCTGATTTGGTTCATTGCTCTTCTGACTGATAGACTGATATTTCCTCGCCTGTTTCAGATCAGGAATGCGATTTTTCATAATACTCAATGGGAGCAAATTCATACTCGTACTGACTGTGATAATTCCGAAATGATCTTCAGTAGCTCAACGAATTTTTGTTTCAATGCTTTCTTCTAGAGCTCTTAGTAGATTCGCAAGCTGTAAAGTCCAAGAAGAACCAGTGAACCTGTTTTAGGTTACACTGGCCCTCAAAATGATCAGAGAGCTGTAATAGCAGAGGGACCGAAGCTCATGGTATCAGTTCTTATTATAAGATCCTCTAAGATGAATTCAAGACCAAGGCAATAAAGAAATGCTGGTATCTGCAGCTATTCACTTTCACAGATGAAGCCTTTGAATTTACCAATTAACTAGCTCCTTTGATTCTTAGTAAAATTAACACCCACTGGAAGCTTATTTTTCATTCGACGTTATCGGGACTCACATTGGAGCTAGTTTCTACGTGGTGGCTCCCTAAAATTGCTACACACCTCTGGAAAACAGATGCTACGGTAAGACTTCATGGAATCCTTAAACCGAATATGTCAGCGTGGCTCCCTCTCTTTAAGCAGTAAACCAAAGCTACACGCGGGTTGCTTACCACATCTAGTAGAAGGGTTGCTCATGTTTTCAGAGTATGCAGTGAGAGCACAAGAATAAGAATTGGATATATCCTTGCAACTGTAGCGGCGGCATCCAGAAGCAGTACTAAATCTCAAATCTAACAATGGAGCTGCTTCAAGTACTTTCAAATCTAGTTTCATCCACTTGGATGACATAACTTAGCCAGCGTAGCTGATGTCTCTTGATTCATTGTCGTTGTATATCACGTGGAGCTCATCGTTCCATTACCAGCAGTATTCGGCGTCACCTACATATATGCGGAGGAACTTAAAAAAATTCCGCGAAACCTTTCTCTGGAAAACTCCTGCGCTTCTTACAATTTTAGGAGTACAATACCATTAAAAAAAAATAAAAAACTGCTAGAGCACTTCTCAGTCATTAGCCTATGCGTCCACAAAACGTGCGCATGATCTATCTGCAACCCAACACTGACGAGCTGTTTTCTCTAATTAATATCGCAAGCCTCACTTTTGTTTGTATACTTTCATAATCAACTGTACATACCTGTGCACCTTTTCGCATGTCATCGGGGTCGATTAGCTGGTTAGTTGATTGGTTGTTTGGTTCGCCGGCTGTCGCGTGTACAACGAATGTGACTCACAGCCTGGTGTTGGTGTTGCTGTATGAGTGAGTGTGAGTGAGTTTAAGTGATTTGTAGGCAAAGGGTTGTGTGTATGTATTCAAAAGCAACAGTTGATGTTAAAGTTACTGCTGATGCAGGTTGCTAGCAATTTTGGTATGTGGATACATACATACATGTATACATACTCGTATACCTCCAAGCTGTGGCGTGTCTTTAGCGCAGCACTGCATTGATGATGGAATTTTTTCGTTATTAAATTTCAAAAAATAAAATCGTGTTTCTATAATATTTTTGCGCAGTTTCTGTTTTATTTTTTCATTTTATTTGAGTTATTTAATTACTATAATTGTGCTTTTCTTTATAATAGCTTGTTATTAAGAAGTTAATTTTTATTTCACGGGAATGTTTAATTTCAAAGGAGAATTAATTAGGGAATATTTTTATTCTAATTTCAATAGCAAAGATATTAAAAAATTATAATATATAGAAAAAATATCAATTTTAAATATTTTTTTAAACAAAAATTATAACATAAAAAAATTCGCTTCATTTTGCTGTACAGTTTTCTAAGAAACTATTACCATTTTTATAAAAAAAAAGTTTAGAAGCGTCACCATACGTTATAGAAGGGTCGCCAAATTTAGAGAAAAAATTATCTACAGTTTAGAACGTTGGCCTACCTACAGCTATCCACTTCGCTCACAGTGGATGTCTTAATAAAAAATAAATAAAAACAATAAAATATTAATAATATAAAGTTAAAAATAATAAAAAGATAATTATTATATTTAAATGAATATTAATAATAAAAATTTAAATAAATCAGTTAAAATTGTAATTATAATTAATTTATAAAAAATAATTTAACATATAAAGGATGGCTTTTATAGACCTGTAGTTTTCAATGGAGCAATACTTTTTTCAGAGTTGGCGTTTGTACAGCTTTTGCTTGACTCAGGTTGGTTCGCCAGTTTAACGATGGATCGATTTTGCACCACGTTTATATATTAGGTTAAGTAATCAGTTCTTTCGGTTTTATATTGATTTTTCAAAATATGATAACTTTGTGTATATTTGCCCGATTTAAGACAAATATGCGCAGTTTTGTTCGTAGACTTGTTGTCAACAAATGCAAACTTCATTACACACTTCTCATAGAAGGCTGCGTCCATTTTTGCAAAAAACTCGGAGAGCCAATTTTCACAGGCCTCTATTGAGGCCATCTTCTCACCATTAGGCGCGTGGTGGGTGCATTAGGACCTCCCATCCGAGCTCCTGGAGCTTCTGGCGCGTCACCAAAGACATGTGTGGCCTGGCGTTTTACTGATGGAACATCACACAACATCAGTTGTTGGCAGTAGAGTGCCGAAATGAGCGTTTGGCCGTAGGGAAGCAGCTCGTAGTGGATGATTCCTTGCCAATTCCACCAAACACACAGTAAAATCTTCCTGGGGACTGTTTCCGCCGGCTCACCGCGTTTCGACAACGACCGATTTCGCTTGACGCTGTCGTAGGTGATCTTCGCCAGTCACCAAACGTTTCAGAAATGGGTCGATTTTGTTGCGATTCAGCAGCGATTCGCCATCGCCAACGCCATCTTTTAAATTAAAAACGAACGAACTGATTACTTGACCTAATGTATAATTAGTTGTAGAAATATGCTTGGAGAGTTTGATATTCCTAGAACCCAAACTGTGGACTCCGCAAAAATTGAGGCACGGTCAGTCAATAGGTCCAAGGCGAGATGCCCACCGATGCAAATTTTCACAAGAAAATTATGTTCAGTTTTGATTGAATGGGTTCGTCAAAGCTGGGCATAATGTTATAGTTGCTATAAAGCCATGAATATTGACTTTTTCGTGACTGAATTGGAGGTGCCGACCTTTGGTTCCAATAAGACGGCGCTATATGACTTATAGCTAACGAACGCCATCATTGGGACACGGTTCACGGCAGAATTGTCTTGATTGGCCGGCGCAGCCTTTTTGGATGAAAATCACAGGAAGGAAGGAAAATGTTATAGCTTCAGATTGGGAAATATTGTTGTCCATATTTTTCTTAAATAATCAGATTTTCAAAAAAACGCAGGAATAGCCACAATAAAACAATTTAATATCTCGAGCATTGTCCAAACTTTAACAATCTACACGAACAGATCGAATATGTCTGGTGGATCTGTTATGCTGAGCTAGAACAGCTAGGCAGCTCTTCAAGCTTGTAGATCTCTTGACGATAATAAAAGTCACTGAGCTAACTTACAACAAAGGAAACCACATGAAGTACATCAACCCATGCAGTCGTGTGTAAGACGTTAGATTAGTTCGCTTGTTTCTGTCCGACTTTATCTAGAACGCGGCTTAGGTCTCTACAAGGGCTCTATTAGAGGTCTAGAAATTGGAAAGGAGAGGAGAGAGAAAGTAAAGGGAATGAAAACTAATATTAATAATAGAAAATTGTTTTATTATTTTTCAAAATATTCTCCAAGAAAATCTTAGTTTTTATGGGGACTCAAGGTAGAAGGATGAGCTGCTTCTCAAATGACTTTAACATTACCTCTGCCACTACCCAGCTCTCAGTTTGTTATGAGTTCCTCCGAAACTTCTTCTTCCATTGCCTTGTAAAGCTTTCATCGGTAGGCATCATTAATTTCCAGGAATTCATAAAAAGCACCAAGTGGCTTGAGCATTTGGAAAGGTGAGAATAATATACTTAACAGGACTAATAAAGGTATCACAATGGGTCAATAGACTTAAAAGCGCTTGATCCATGTTTCATGATCAAGCTATCTGTTAAACAAACAAAGTAGTTAATGCCTATAGGTGTCTCAATCTCACGATAGGTCACACGATAGTCAACACTCAAAATTTCTTTTACCATAAAGTTCTAGCTAAACGAAACAAAGCGTTTAGATCGAAAGCTTTAACCATAAATTATCTCAAAATCGTTGAAAAATTAAAATTAATTAATAACAGTATTTAATGATAAATATTTACCTTGTGGTTAATATTATTCCCATAGTAAACAATTGTCACGTTTCACTAGCGAGTCACGTGAGTTGCTTCAGGATCGTACATATGTAAATAAATATGAATGTATGTACGAAATATGTGTACAGTGGAATTCCAAAAAAAATTCACAATTAAATATTTTTTTTATAAAAAATAAACAACAATTCGTGGTTGTGTAAGCTGAGTGCCTGTGAAATCTAAAAAAGTGCATTCTATTTTGGTGAGGTGTTGTTATAAAAATAGCAAAAACAACAATACAAAATGAGTTTATGGAAATAAATTTGTGTCATATTTCCAGTAAAAATAATCCACAGATAAATATATTGACGTCTACTTTAATAATATACATTTATATATTTATTTATATATATATAAATGAGAATACATATATACATATGTATCCATATCATAATCCAAGCATTTGTGGCGATTCATATTTCCTAATCAGTTGCGGAAAAACGTGAAAAGACAAGTGAGCATGAAAAAAAAATAATATCAAAACAACAAAAATAATATCATAATAAAGCAAAAAAAAAAATGAACAAAAATTATAATCTGAAAAAAAATTGTCATTAATACAAAACCAATTGGTAATTTAATATCACTGCGCCAACGTCTCAGGAAGAGTCAGACGCAAGGTGTACAAAAATATGTGCGATTGTATGTGTAAACACCTACAATACAACCCTGCAGGTAGAATATAGATTAATAGAAGAAATTTTCGTTAAAAACTAGTACATTGAATATGTAGTCATACCAGTTGACTGTTTGTATAGCAGTTCACCAGTAATGGGAGTAATAATAATTTTCACCACTGTGTGTTGTTGTTACATTTAGCATGCCATGAGTGAGATGACCGAGTGGTTAGAGATTATCGTTGTATAGTGTGAGGTTCATAATTCGAACGTCGCTGCAGGCGAACTCCTTTTTATTTTCCTTTTTATTTTGGTGAAGTAGAAGCTCAACATCTCTTAATGAATTAGTATACAACTAGTATGAAGCTGATGCATAGACGGACAATTGACAGGTCTTGAAACGTAACACTCCCAAATGTTTCAAAGTAATGGAAGTGGAACTAGTTTGTTCCGCAAAGCAAACCAGTTGGATTCTAGTTAACAACTAGTAGTAGATATAACTATGTATACTGGTCTTTTTTGTAATTGATTCGTGCTGAATATTGCTGGCAAGGTCCGAAACGGAAATATGTACACATGTAATATATATAAATACTATATAAAGATGATGAGCTTCTTTTACTTAATTATTATAGAAATATAGCACAAATGAAATTTGTATCCACCTGGAAACAAAGTAATTATTTGATTTGATTAATGTTTTCTCATGCTCAAATGTTTAACAACCTTTCTTTGTAAGCTTATTAGATAATATTTGTTTTATTTAATATTTAAAAAAAAAAATAGTGGTCCTGTTGAGTTAAAATTTTGAAAACAATTTTAGCTTTATTATTACTTTTCGATTTAATCATTTATTTAATTAAATGAAACGTAAGTATAAATTAAAAAAAATTTTTTTTGAAAAATAAAAATCCACATTTTTTGCAAGTCTTTTAATTTTCAAATTTCTGTAAACTTTTTCAACAAAAAAATGTCCAAAAAATAAATACAAGAGTCTATATTACACACTCGACTGATATTTACATATTATATAATAAACGACAGGCGATTTCTGAAAGAAATACAATTATATGGGAGGCCCACTTAAAACCTCTGCTCCACACTGAAATGACCATGGGACACCTCTACTTGCATTTCGGTTTTAACCACAACCACCACGATACTCCCCGAAAGGCCTACCTCTAGAATGGGTTGGAGCATGCTCGGAGAGTTCCTGTTCCCCGTGGTACCAGATTAAGTCTCTGGTAAGACCTTGTAGCCGAAGCTACTACCAGCTGACCGTTCATACAGCTCGTCACAGGAGCCCTGTAGGTGCATTTTAGTCGGCTTTTACGACGGGCATGTCTTACTTCGGATATATACCTTCTCCACACTCGCAGGGGAGAGCGGACGTACCGACAGACATAACGAACTCAATTCGTTTAGTCATTCCATGAGGTTTGAAATGTTCTTATCTATCTCTATTATTTTAGGTGTACATATCTCTGGCCAACTAGACTCACTTATTTTCCATCTGCTTCAACTCTCTAATGAGTTTAATAAGCCATTAATCTTGGTGTCTTCCTAAATTATTTAAATTTGAAATTTGAATAAAGTATTTTTCTTAGAGGGAATGTATTTTTAGGAAATTAATCTGAAAGATTTGGATCTTACTGTTATCTTTCAGATAAGATTTCTGAAATACTTTTTACAACTATTGTCTATATTTTTAAACACGAAAACAGCTAATTTACATATGTATATGTAGAACAGAATCTTAGTTAATCTCAGAGACGGTAGAGACTTTGCAAGAAGCAGAATTTTATGTCATTTATTGTGCTCAGAGAGTTCTCCCTCCCTCACATAAATCAATTGCAAACATACCTACATACAGTATGTATGTAGAAAATTTCCATTACTGTTCGGCTACTTTGATCATTTCTTAAATGTTCTAAAGCGATTTCCGAGCTTTTGCATTTACACATAAATTAATTGTAAAATGAAAACATTTTTCAATTACAATTCTCAGCGCTCTCATTTCTCATAGCTAAGTGTGTTTCGAAGTTATTATTTACTTTGCCGATCGCAAAATTCTATTCTATTTGCCTCGTTAACCCACTCGGTATGAAAAGCTCCACAACGTTGGCGTCATGCGTTTGCGTTGACAACTAAGTACATTCAACATTTCAACATACATACATATATATGTATGTATATTTACAGTTGCGCCTTTGTAATTATTTTTTATATACGTTTTTTTACTGCCGTTCCTACCACTGCACGCAAATATGCACATACAACTAAATATATATGGTACAAATATACAGAATACGCTGCGTCGTCTCACTTCGCCTTCGTTTGTCTGCCCACTCAGCGTCACTGCAGCACGAAGCTTTACTATTTGTAATTGAGCTGAGTAGCTGAGCGCACCGTGTTGTGCTGTGAAGTGAGTGTGAGTGTGCGTGTGCGTGTGAAAGTGTGTGTGTGTGTTTAGTTAGCAGTGACGGAGTGGAGGTGTTCTGTGTGTGTCGGCTACACGTGCTTAGAACGACTAGCGCTCCCAGACAATGGGCTTTAGGTCATATCGAAATCCACGTGACTTGTTGCGCTAACAGCGCTGCTATTGTGTACGTCTTGCTGCTTTGTTGTCTAAGCGTCGCCGTGGTTCGGCCGTTGCAATGCATGCGGTGGTTCGTGAATGAGTGAGTTTGCTCTCCTTGTCGCTCGCACGGCAGCAGGCTAAGACGTCAACGGTTGATTGTTTCTTGTTTTTTTTCTGGATTGTTATTATTATTGTTATTTGTTTGACTTTGTGCTGCTTGTTGCATTCTGTAGTTTTATGTTATTTCTTCACTTTTCCTTTTTGTTGTTTGTTATTGTCAATTAGCCGCCACTGCAGCAGTTTTGTTATAGAATTTTCTTTTTTATTTTTATTAGCTTTAACTGTTTTTATTTTTTATAAATATATGTATATATATATTTTTTTAATTTTCCACTGATAAAAAATCGAAATGCATGTTGTCGTCACCGTCAGCGGCATCGTCAACGGCTTGCTGCATTGGACTGATTCGGCTATTTTCGCCATCCATCTCACATGCGGTCGACACGTATCCGGCTGTGATGGCCGTTTTGGCTCACGTTTGAAATGTGAGAATCGCGGAAAGAATGCCGATAAATAAAATAGTTGGAAATATTTTTTTTCGTATTTTGTTATTGGTTTTTTCACGCTGGCTTATTTCTTAGTCTTTTTTCGTTTTTTTTTTGCTTTAGATTTGATAAAAACAATTTTTTATGTTACTGCCAATTTATTCACGTTGCTTTGCATTAATGCTGATCGTATTCTACGTCATTGTTTGAATCGAATTACTATTTGTTTGTGTTGTTTTTGCGTTGTTAATGCCTATTTTCGTTGCATTTGTTTATTTATTGATTTGTGTGCAAATGCGCTTCTAATGTATCACACATACATACATAGATGTATTTACATAAATTCATATGGAAATAGTTTTCTCACACATAATTTGTGGGAAAAGTTTAATAATAATTATTCACTTTTATATTTAGCTCGTTTGAAATTACTGTTTATTTTCGGAGTTTTCACTTTCTTCAGTTTTAACGCGATTCTTATGCTCGATCTTGGGATAATTGTGGTGCGAATTTCGTGTGGGAGTAAAATTTTTTATTGATTTTTTTTATTTATTTATACTATATTTTGTTGTAGGTATATTGTACAAATTTTCATTATTTACAAACTGACATAAATAGCCAGTCGTTAATGGCAATATTCTATGGCAATTTTTAATTCAAAGTTTTGTTAAAATTTTTGAATTGAAAACCGATTTAAATCGAAGCTTTTAAAGAGAAAATTTTTTTTTGCTCAAGGGAAAACTAATTGAAACTACAGCTCTTCCTTAGATCAGCACATCTCCCAAACCAGGTATGCTTACAAATGTTTTTTTATTTTTTTTAATTTTTTTAATTTAATCCCTGGTTCAAATATAGAGATCATGCCAAACCAAGATCAGAAAACATCCAAAGAGTGTTAATTTTTGCAAATGACACGAGCAAACCTCTTCCATAAACATACCACCTACTGAGAGTGGTTACCACTAAAAATACCAACATTTGGTGGCACGAGGAAACCATAAATATGATCAATCAACAGAAAGCTTTTGACGAGCAAGACTGATTTTCTAAGGACTTTTGTCAAAGTTGTAGAGACAAAGAAGAGAGGGATTCGGTAGCACGCTACTGGCATTGTTCAGCCTTTTGTAGAGCCCTCTCAGGTTACCTTGCTTTCCTCGTCTTGAAATATAAAGCTTGAGCACATGTGGATAATAAATTTAGGCTTCATGAAACATCCAATCCGGGTCGTTCCGGTGTAAAGACCCGACTGTCGTGGGAACTATTGGATTTTAGTCCCCACTTACGACAGGCATGCCTTACCGCGGGTAAATTCTTGAGCTCCTAACCCGCAGAGGGAGCCATCATTTCATGTCATAAATACATTCGGAGGGGTTGACATTCCCTGCTGAGGGGCGACCGCAATTAGAAAATTTAACTTAATTTTTTATTTAAATTAATTTTCTATAACTTTTGGTTGTTGTTCGTAGCAGGATTTGAATACTGGTCTTCCGAATGGCAGTACACAATGCTAACCACTTTTTATTCTTATTTCCTCAAAAATTTTTGCCTCTAAGTATGTCAGCCTTAATCTAGAAAATTACTCATAAGTGTGTCGTTTCCTCCTTCTCATCCTCTTTGCAGCTTCTGCAGCATCTTCTATGGGGAATCCCTAGTCTTTCCTATGCCATCCTATCAGACACTGGCCTGTCAAAAGTAATGTTCTTCTTAGTAGATACTACTTAAACGAGAGTTCCCATTAGCGTAAGCGCTTTGGTTCGGAGGACACCACCTGAAGTCGTGCTATAGTTACTTACTTTCCCGATTTTTTGCCTTTTGACAGCCTGTTAGGGATAAACACACTGAGACAACGTAAACTTGTAAATTTTCTATTCCAACACCTTCAAACTGAGGCTTAAGTCATTATAGCAAAAATTCCTATCCACGCCCGATGTGCCCCTGTAGAAGATCGACCATATCCACCTCCATAGACTTCGATTCGTCTAGCGACTTCTTTAACGAGGTCCAATGGTGGGTAGCGAGGTTAATCTCTTTCAGCAACTTCTTTTGCCCACATCACACATTCAGCGGGTTTTACTAGTTCTAGTTGTGGCTATCAGTTGTTTCTCGGTTGAGCGATGAGTGTGCGCATGAACATAGCGTAGTTTGTATCTGTATACCCGTACAGTCCGTCGTCATGTATATATATAAATATATATATGTAAGCAAAAACACATATTAAACAACCCTTAATAAGCGAATAGCGACATTGGCAATCAGCCATTCAAAGTTCGAACTGATTATGGTTGGACAGCCTCTTTAGCATATTTCTCGGCTGTTGTTGTTGTTGTTATTATAGTTCATTGGTTACTATGCATACATGGCTTTTTACAGTTATGAATTTTTCCATTTCAGCTTTATGGTGCTTGGCCTGTGTAAAGCTCATTTTGGTTGACGTCGTCATTTCTATACATATTGTACATACATACATGCACTTCGCAAATGATAATAATATTATTACTATTTTTTTCTATAGCGATCAAGCAAGTAAATACACATTCATACATACATATATGCATATTTACTTACATACCTACATACGTATGAACATATGTATGTATATATATGCCCATGTTTGTGCGCTTTTTCTATTGCAGTGAGCGCTTTCCTGCACTTTAGCGATTTTTACCTCAAACCCCACCAACACCTACCGCCACCACTCAGTTGCTTAGCTACCCCTTTTTTGTAGGGCTCAAAGCTGTAATTATTTTTATTTCAACTATTTTTTGGTTTTTCCTTTGATTCTTATTTGTTTGTTGGAGCAAAGTGGCGCTCACGTTGCCCAGACGCATGTTGGTGGCTACCGTTACTGCTGCTGCTGCTGCTACCGCCGCAGCGCGTTAGCGACTGCATGCTGTTTCGTCGCTGCATCTACGCCGGCGCCTCGCTGCTAAGCTTACAACTGTCAGCTGTTAGCTGTTAGCTGTTTGCCTTTGACGGTCGTCGCTGCTGCTGCTACTGTTGCTGGCTTGCTGGTCTGTCCGTTACCTGCTGCCTGCTGCCTACTTTGGTGGCTATGATGAGCCTGAGCTAGTGCTAAGGCCGGCATTTGGTCATATCGCGTTCACTTTGACGAATTGACGTACGGATAGTTTGGTTGAAAAGTTTTGCGGAAAATTGCAACGCGGAAAACAATATAGATAAACATTTTGCTTGACAAATATGCCTAAGTGCCGTCGCTAAAACATAAGTGCAACTGTAATGATCGGCCGAAGGTGTGAAAATTTCATAAAACGTGCAGTGCAGTGAGCAATAAAAAACAAAAAAAAAAAAAAAACAAGAAAGAAACTGAACAATTTTTCGAAAAAGTGATCAAATATTGAACCAACAACTGTGGCAACGCTTAACAAATGTAAAATAATTATATAAAATATATACATACATGCACATATATAATTCAAATAAGAAAAAATTACACACAAACACCTCAAATATAATTCAATGGAAATTATTTATAATAGTGAGCGGTGCTTTAGAAAATATAATTCCAAGAATTTGTTTGAGTTGAAAATTTAATCTTGGAAAAGAAATGTTTTGCTTTTCGAGTGAATTGCAAAAATTGTGCAAATACGAATTTAAATACAAAAATCTTATACAATTAGTTGCTTTGATTTAAAAAGTTATTAGTGAAACTCTTTAAATAGAAGTGAAAGAAAATTACCGTGAAATAATATTGAAAAAATAAATAAACAAAAAATTCGTTGTGAAAAGACTTAGTAAAGCATTTTAAATGTTTTTTTTTAATGAAGAAAAACTGAGTTAAAAAATAAATAAAAATTAAATAGGAACCTCTAAAATATAAAATACAGAAACCTAAAATACAAAAACGAGAAAAATTTATTAAAATCGATATTATTACCCCAGTAAATAGTTATTTTGGAAACTTGTTTTTTTTTTTTTAAAGTTATTACAAACTTTTCATTATTTGTTTTTAAATATAAATTCTAAAAAAAAACAAATAGCGAGGATTGCTTTCAAATTTTAACAAAGCATACAAATTAATAAATAAAGAGATAAAATATTTTAAAACAATGGAACAATATAAATTAAAATAAAGAAAAAAAAAACAAAACAATTACAAAAAATAAAATCAAATAAAATAAATTTAAATAAAATAAAACAATATAAAGTAAAAAAAATAAAATAAAGTAAAATTAAAAATTTAAAATAAAGTAAAACAAAATAAAATCAAAATCAAACAAAATTAAAAATTTAAAATAAAATAAAATTAAAAAAATTAAAATAAAATAAAATAAATTAAATTAAAATAAAATAAAATAAAATAAAATAAAATAAAATATAATAAAATAAAATAAAATAAAATAAAATATAATAAAATAAAATAAAATAAAATAAAATAAAATAAAATAAAATAAAATAAAATAAAATAAAATAAAATAAAATAAAATAAAATAAAATAAAATAAAATAAAATAAAATAAAATAAAATAAAATAAAATAAAATAAAATAAAATAAAATAAAATAAAATAAAATAAAATAAAATAAAATAAAATAAAATAAAATAAAATAAAATAAAATAAAATAAAATAAAATAAAATAAAATAAAATAAAATAAAATAAAATAAAATAAAATAAAATAAAATAAAATAAAATAAAATAAAATAAAATAAAATAAAATAAAATAAAATAAAATAAAATAAAATAAAATAAAATAAAATAAAATAAAATAAAATAAAATAAAATAAAATAAAATAAAATAAAATAAAATAAAATAAAATAAAATAAAATAAAATAAAATAAAATAAAATAAAATAAAATAAAATAAAATAAAATAAAATAAAATAAAATAAAATAAATTAAATTAAATTAAATTAAATTAAATTAAATTAAATTAAATTAAACTAAATTAAATTAAATTAAATTAAATTAAATTAAATTAAATTAAATTAAACTAAATTAAATTAAATTAAATTAAAATAAAATAAAATAAAATAAAATTAAAAAAATAAAATAAAATATATTAAAACAAAATAATATAATATAAAATACAATAACATGTAATTAAAAAAAATAAAATAAAGTAAAATAAAATTATATTAAATTATAAGCATGAAAATAAAATAAAATAAGATAAAGGAAATTAAAATAAAATAAAATAAAATGAACAAAATTAAAAAAAAATATCAAAATAAGTTTAAATTAAACAGTTTAATTTAATTTAACAAATTTAATAAATATAAAATAAAAAACAATAAGTAACACAGAATAAAATACAATAAAATAAAATAAGTAATAATTGGAAAATAATTATATACAATTCGAACTGTGGAAATCATATAAAATATTAATTAAATAGGAAAAAATATTGAATATTCTTTCAATGAAATCGAAAAATTTTAGACCTTCGAAAAAAGTGGAAGAAAAATTATTATTTTTAACAAATACTTTTGTGTTAATGGTTGTTTGTTTTTTTATAAAACAAATAGTTTAAAAATAAATTTAAAGTAATTAAAAAATGAATAAACTGAAAAAATAAAACAAACATACTTTTTTTTACGTAATTTTATGGAAATATGACAACGAAGATGAAGTTAAACTCATTTTTATTTTATTAATAATATTTACTTTATAAAAAAGCAAACTGTAAATGTAAATATTCAAGATAAAGTGCAAATTAAAGTTTATTACAAAGAATTCAACTATTTTTTTCCTGCTTCGGCGCTGTTGGAATACTAAAAGAAAACAGTCAAATAAAATTACTGTGAAAATTTCAACAATATTTTTTTTTTTTTTTTAATTAAAATAACAAGAAAATAATTTAAAAATTTAAAAATAATTCTTTATCTAAATTAAATAGTGCTATTCAATGCTTTAGAAGTTTAGAAATGGAAAAATTATAGCTTCAAGTGCAAATGTGCAAACTAATTTTAAAATAAAATAATTAAAATAAAAATAAAATAAAATTATTTAACAAACTCAAAACTGAAAGTGATCAATACAAAAACATTCTTGTAATCACCAACGCTGGATCCACTTTACATCGCAAACGACACCATTTAGAGAATTGAATGCAACAACTTGTACTTGCATATCATCCAACTCTTTAAGTTATGGATCGTATTTGAAAGACAAAAAAAAGTTTCTTTCTATGTTTTGTTTTATACTGAGTGTTAAAGACATTGAAAACGGAAATTTTACTCATATACCATACATACAAACATACGTACATACAATGGCAGACTAACACAAAAACTCAAATCGAATGGGAGAACATACCTACATACAATCAATGAATCATTGTAACTACAACACTTCATCTAGGAACAAATTATAATTTCATGCATTCGACACAGAATTCATTCACAATAAATTCCAAATAGGATGGAACGTTATTTTGAAATTTATATTTGAAACCTAAGTGATAGCAAAGAACTTGCAACGTGACCGCAACACGGCATCTTTCTTCATATCCTAAATATTTTGCTTCCAACACTTATTACTCTCCTAACTAAATGATTGTTCATTACGTTTGCATGTGGGTGTAAGGGATTTTTTTTTTTTACTGAAATAGAAATTTAACGATATTTAAACAACAATAATAGTATTGTAGGCAATGTGATTTACTGTTTGCTGTGGTTTTTATTGAATCTGTACACCGTAAAGAAAAGCAAAAAATAAAAAATTAATTGCTTTTTATAGATTGAGGAAAATATATACTCGTAGAATTGTTTATATATAATAAAAACTAAATGTGTATATGTATATGATGCCATTTAGAGGTTCGCTTAGAAACTAAAGGTATGTGGGAAGAATATAAGGAGTTTTTCAGTTTTAATAAAAAAATAAAATAAATAAAAACAATAAAATAAAATAAAATTAAAAAAACTATGTAAAATAAAAAAAATATAAAAAAATAAAATGAAATAAAATAAAATAATATAAAATTAAATTAAATGAAATTATATTTAAATAAATTAAATTAAGTCAAAATAAATAAACTAAAATAAATTAAATTAAATGAAATAAAATAGAATAAAACAGAAAGTTAAATTAAACTAAATTTAGTTAAACTAATTTAATTTAAATTAAATTAACTAAATGAAATAAAATAAATTAAAATTAAATTAAGTAAAATAAAACAAAATTAAATAAAATGAAATAAACTTAAATTAAATTAAATATAAATAAATTAAATTGAATCAAAATAAATGAAATTAAATGAAATTAAATAGAGTATAATAAAAAATTAAATTATATTAAATTTAGTTAAATTAATTAATTTAAATTAAATAAACTAAATAAAATAAAGTAAAATAAAATAAAATTAATTTAAATAAAATAAACTAAATAAAATAAAATAAAATAAAATAAAATTAAATTAAATTAAATTAAATAAAATGGAAAAAATATAAAATTAAATTTAGTTAAATTAAATTAATTTAAATAAAATAAATTAAAAAATAATTAATTAAAATAAAATAAAATGAAAAAAAACAAAGTAAAATAAAACAAAAAAATTATATTAAATTAAATTAAAATATATTAAATTAAATTAAATGAAAAGAAATGAAATGGAGTGAAATAAAATAAAATAAAATGAAATAAAATAAAATTAATTTATATTAATTTAAATAAATTTAAATTAAATATACCAAATAAAATATAATTAAATTAAATTAAAATAAATTAAATGAAATAAAATAAAATAAAACAAAAAAAAATTAAATTAAATTGAGTTAAATAAAATAAGATATTCAAAATAAAATTAAGTATAGAAAAATTTAATTATATGTAATAAAATTAAATAAATTAAAAATTAATAAAATTAAATGAAATACAATAAAAATAATAAAATCTAAACAATAAAAACAAAATATAAATTATCAAAATAAAAGAAAATAAACTAAAATATAAATACAAAAGAAAAAAATAAATAAATAAATTAAATTAAATAGAAAAATAAAATAAAGTGAAATAAAAAACAATAAATATAATAAAATAAAAAAAAAATAATAATAAATAAAATAAAATAAATTGAAAGAAAATTGATTTTAATTAAATTAAATTAAACAGAAACATTAAATTTTGTTTTAGTTTTCTTAAGCTTAACTTTGCGGTTACGTTGTTCTTTTATGATGTGATCATTTAGTATGTTTCACCTTCACATCGACATAATATCATGATCAAAAGATATTATCATTTGGGCAGTGTTCTCAGAGGTTGTTTGTTTATACATTTTCTATTTATATTTGGTTCACATATACTTCATTGCTTTTTCATTACTCACTCTCATCTCACAATGTTGGAGGTAATCCAAGTCAGTGGCAACATTATGATTACCGTTTGCAATATTTTATATATTTTCTAATATATGAATCAAAATTATAGCACAGACCACAAACTAGAACAGAAAAGCATATCGGTGTGTAAAGAACACACACAAAAAAGATTGTTAAAAGTAAAATAATTTGAAGTGTCAGTGAAAGTGCACAATATACTAGCGCCCAAAAACATACTTTGAAAAATGCGCGAATATCGTAGACACATACGCAACCTCAATTTCAGTCTACAACTACTGGTGCGTGCGCGTCCCATTTGTGCGCCAACTTGTGGCAACACCTAAGCACAACAGCAAAAAACAAAAAAAAAAACACAAATCAATTAATATAAATTAAAAGATTATATATTTTAATAGTAAATAATTCGTGCGGTGATTTAAACATTTTCAATTTGCTGAATTGAACTCAAATCCACGCGAATTTCTCACCGACACCGTCGGTCACGGGAACAACAATCAAGATGTCGGCGCAGGCGAGCACTTGCAACGGCTTCTTTCAGGAGCATGCAAACAGTGCGTTGAATCAATATTTCCAGCAGTTGAATTCGAACGCGGCTGCGGCAGCTGTGGCTGGCATGAGCAGCAGCAATAATAGCGATAGTAGCGCCAATGAGGGAGGCAGCGGCAGCGTGACTGGGTCTTCGATGGAGGGTAATCGGAGCAGTGTTAGCAGCATTGATTCAGCGAAGTCGGTGAATAGCAATGGCAGTAGTGGCAATGCTGCGGCACAATGGAATAGCATGCAACAACAGCAGGCGCAGCAGCAACAAGCGCAACAACAACAAGCGCAACATCAGCAACAGCAACAACACCATCATCATCAGCAGCAACAACAACAGCAACAGCAAGCACAGCAGCAGCATATGCATCATGCGCAGCAGCAGCAGCATAACTCACACCAGCAGCAGCAGCAGCAGCAGCAACAACAGCATAATCATAATCAACACCAGCAACAGCAGCACCAACAACAGCAGCAGCAATCACAGCAACAGCAGTCTCATCACCCACAACATCATCAACAGCAACAGCACACACACCAACAACAACAACAACAACACCAGCAACAGCCGCAACACCAACAACAGCATCAGCATTCATCAGCCGCCGCTGCCGCCGCAGCACACAACCAACTCTCCGCACTAAGCCAAACACTCTCACAAAATTTAGCCGCCGCCGCCGCCGCATCCAATGCCTCCGCCAACACCAATCCACACTCCATCTTTGGAACTGGAAATTTCCATTACAAAACCAACAACTCCTGGACAATACCCACTTTGTCTTGCTATCAGCGTCTCTACAATGAGAATCAGCAACATTATCATCGACAATTTGGCAACAGCAACGGTAATGGTGGCAGTGGCGCAAGTGGTGGTGGCTCTAATGGCGGTGCAGGCTCAGGTGCCGGCGGTAATTCATCCGATCCGCAAGCACTTTCAGCACAGGCTTCCGGCGGTGGTGGTGGCGGTGGCAATGGACTTGGTAGCTGTAATGCAAATGCGGCAGCAGCTGCAACGGCAGCTTCGGTGCAACATGTTGCCAATGCAGTGGCGGCGGCTGTAATGGCCAACGAGCAACATCAGAGTCATTTGAATAGTTTGAAGGCGCGTTTCCAGACACCAGGTAATGCAGGTAAATTTGGGAAAGCACTTTCTACGCTTAAGAACTTATTTATAAAATAAAATGTTTTTTTTTTCCATTTCCATTCATAAATATTCTTAGTGAATTAGCAAAGCCGCATCTGTGTGATCTAATTTTTACCAGCTGCTTTCATGTATATTCTCATCCGCCCTCTCTGTATCTCCCTCTCTCTCTCTCTCATCTAATCAGTTTCTAACGATCAACCAAATTCTAAATACTCTCCGATTGCAATTACTGTCGCTCTCTCTACCACTCTCTCTCTCTCTATGCATTCTAACGTCACTGCCGCTGCATTTACATATATCTGCCACTGCTTATTCGCTGTCGCTGCCACTGTCACAGCTGACTTTTTCGTTTTAATTAATCAGTAGTGTATATGTATATATGTATGTATGTAATTGTAGTTACTCACCTTTTTTCCCACGTGATCGCCATTTGATAGTGCATTTGCGTTTGCAATTACACTTACACAGCCACACATGCATACATACTTATTTCTGTATATTTATATATATATATATATACACTTGACTAGATTTCTGCTCATTTTTTGCATTATTTTTAATTGATAACTATGAAATAATTCACTAATATTTTACTATGACATGACATATGTACATATGTTATAGTGTATTATATTATTATGTCTATTTATGTACGGTGAGCGTGATGATGATCAGATATGACCGTATAGGTGTGAAAACTTACTCTTTTTAATTCAGCCGTAACAATATATGTATTATGTAATTACTACTGAAAGAAATTTTAAATCTAAGCAAATAATTGAAAAAAATTAAAAATCATAAGAAAACAAAGTAAATAATAAAATATAAAGTAAATAAAGTAAAAATAATATTTAAAAACATTTAATATATGAAAAAATAATTAAATAATCTAAAAAAATATAATAAATTAATAAAACATAAAAATTAAAAATTAAAAATATCAAAATAAAAAATTAAAAATCAATAAAAAATAAAAAAAAAAACTAAAAACAATTAATATATAAAAATAATAACAAAACAAAAAAGCAAACGAAAAATAAAATTTAATAAAAAAGTGTAAATTAATAAAAAAATAAAGTAACAAAATAAAAAACATTAAAATAAAGAAATAAAAATAATTAAAAAAAATAAAAAACTAAAGAGTAAAAAAAATTAATATATAAAAAATAATAATATAAAAAAAACAAAAAAATAAAATATAATTAAAAAAAAAATAATCAAATATTGGAAAAATTAAAATAAAGAAATTAAAAACATGAAAATAAAGAATTAAAAATTTAAAGGATTAAAAAAATAGAAGTTAAAAAATGAATAAATAAAGAAATATATTTTATTACTATTTATGCCCCGATTTCGTTTCAATTTGAAAAATGTGCAATGCATACTTATTTCTTTATGATAATTTAGCTTATCTGCTCAAAGAGAATCCTAAGTAGGAACGTTTTTCTACTACTGGTTTGCCACATGAATTTTTTTTTTTATTAAATAAAATGTGTCACTAGTAATATACTGGCAGGTAACTCTGCCATGAAAAATATGAATTTTTACAAAATAAAAAATATAAAAAAGTGTGCCACTGTTGAGCATAACAAATAAACTAACCTCTTGTTACATAAAAAACAATTAATAATAGTCGGATTAATTAACTTTTGATGGTGCTACCAGGTTTCAGTTTTTTTAGAAATTATTTAATTTTTAATAAAAATTGTTTGAAAGTTTTCTTCAAAAATATGATTTTTAATATAGTTTTCTTTTATTAAAAAAGAAATAATGCAAAGCTGTTTACTTTATTTCCAATACATTTTTTTAATAAAAAACAAAAAACAAAAATAATAAAAAAAAATTAAAAAAAAGTAAAATTAAATAAGAAATTTAAACAAATAATTAATTTAAATTAAAGAAAAAGCAGCAAAAATTAAAAAAAAAAATTAAAAAGGAATGTTCAATGATTCTCAAAAAATCAGTAAGAGAAAAATTTGATAAATTTAATTTTTCTAAAGAGATATTTGCTATTTTTAACCGCTTGCCTCAAAAAAAAAACACAAAAAAATTAAAAAATAAATAAACAAATTCCTTCAATGAGATTTTACAATTAATTTACTTTATAGTTCAAAACAAAAAAACGCTACATAAACTTTTTAATATTCCACAGACTTCACTGATTTCCGTTCAAAAACAATAAAGTGAAAAATAACCAAGATAATTGAATTTTAAAGTAACTTAAACGTTACCTATAATGAATTTTGTAGGTAGAATACATATCTTCCTCCTGCAATTCTACATTCATTTGCAACTGTCATAATTTTATGCTACTGTTCAATGATATGCTTCAATGGGTTCTAGACGAATAGAGTCAAAAGCGGAACGTTTCATGGAATTGGATACATTTAATGGGCAATTCGTCAAGGAAATAATAGATCGCATGCTGCCATCGAAAGAAGTGTAAACGGAAGGATATAAGTCATTAAGAAAGCATAGGATATGCAGCGATAAAAATATAATAATAAAAAACAAAGAAAAAACAAAAGTAAAAGGAAAAAAAATATTAATAATAATGAATGGTGATACAGTCTTTGGTGTGCTGCTGAATTGAAATTAGAAATACTTATTGAAAAATATTTAAATTAATTTATTGTCGAACCACATTGGTCCTAAATGAATTTTAGTGAGAAAACTTGCTTTTTTCTAATGAAAAAATAAAAAAAAACTTTTTTCAAAAATTATTCTAATTTCTTAAGAAAAATATAAACCACAAAATAGCTGTCAATACATTAAAGGAATATTAAAAAAAAACTATTATTTTTCATATAATATAAAATATATCCTAAATAATCGATTAAATTCAATTGTAAACATTTTAATCCAAAACGATTATTACGATTATTTTCGATAAGAATAATGTTTTTTCAACTGAAAATAAAGTTAACCCCAAAATATCACATTAACTTTATAGCAACTCTTTTTATCAAAAAAAAAAAAATCATTTACAGTAGAAAATATGTAACTGAAAAACTTAAAAATTCAATTCTTCAATCGAAAACATAAATCTAAAATTAGTTTTTGAAAAATAAATAATTACTGATGAGAGCTATAACAGTTTTTATTGAAAAAGATCATATATTGCATAATATCTTACAAAATTGCACGAAAGCATATAAATCCAAAAGTTACTATAATTTTCGACTGGAAAGTTTTGAATCTTAAAATATTTTTTTAACCTAAAATTTTATTCGATTGCAATCATCATTTTTATCGATTATTTTATCGATATATTTTTGATTTCATAAATTATCGATCAAAATTTAACGAAAATGTTTAAATTTAATCTATTAGAAATAAGTAAAAAAAATTCTGAAAAGGGTTTGAACGAAAAATAATAATACCATTTATATAAAAATTTATTGAAAACATCTTAATCCAAAAATTACTTTATTATTCGATTGCAAAGTTTTGAATCTTAAAATATGTTTTTAGCCTAAAATTTTATTCGATTGCAATCATCATTTTTATCGATTTTACAATCGGTACATTTTTGAATTGATACATTATCGATAAAAATTTATCGAAAATGTTTCCATTGGAAGAAAATGAAAAAGTATCTGAAAATAGCTATAAGATTTTTATCGATATCATAAATGTCTAGCAAAATTGACCCAAATTTCAAGCAAATCTTTCATATATATTTTTTCCAATAGATCGTTCTCAAATTGAAAAAGTCTCCACATATCGACACAGCCAAAGAGGTATCAATGTACTATATACCAAGAAAATCGAAATTTTTTGCCCCTCAGACTTCTTTCAAACAAACCAGTAATAATTACTTATTGTCAGGTCTGATCTGTAGGATGCGTGATTCAAGATATCGAAGTCTACTATATTATTGAAGCATTTCATTCTCCAGTCATAGAAACACCTTTATCTCTATAATGAATAAATAATATTCCTTTCTAGTCCCAAAAGACTGTTGCCATGAGATGCCCAGCTGAGTGTGACACCTTGAACTTCTTGGTAGGTGCTGTGCCATTTAAAGTCTTGTTCCGACTCAGGTTCATCATGATGAACCCTAATTTTGCGTCCAGTAAAAATTCGACTCATCGACATCGGTCAAAATATGCAAGGGTCAGTGGTAATGTTTTTGAGGACGCATGAGGATTCTCAGTTATGTCAAGCTGATCGTGCAGGATCTAAAAAAAGGATTGTATCTTTCATTTCATTGAGGGCAGTTTATAAATTAAGCACGCACTATGAGTCACTGAACACATTACGATCTTAATGAGCCTAATCAACTTCTGCAGCACTTTCATTCCACAAGCCTCAAAACGCTCCCTCGTACATATGTTCTATATATAATATTAAGAAAACTCTAACCATCGATTTGATCCCAGGCCCCCATCTCCAAGTAAAACTATTCCCAATGTTAATTTAGCAAAAAGCTATCTCTGTACCAAATTGCATTTAAATTGAACCATAAATATGATATGTTCGTATAAATCGGCCACAGGTTCACTTCCCGGAAGAATAAGTCTAACAGATTTATTGCCTACAAATTAAACATTAAAAAATAAATTAAAATCTCTCATTGTATAATAAATAAAAAATAATAATTTTTTAGTAGGAAAAACTTATTTTTTTTATTTTTTTTATTAATTTTTCTTTTAATTTTCCATACTCGTTTTTATGCTTTTTTTTACTTTTAATTATTTATTATTTATTTTTTTTTATTTATTATTTATTATTTATTATTTATTATTTATTATTTATTATTTATTATTTATTATTTATTATTTATTATTTATTATTTATTATTTATTATTTATTATTTATTATTTATTATTTATTATTTATTATTTATTATTTATTATTTATTATTTATTATTTATTATTTATTATTTATTATTTATTATTTATTATTTATTATTTATTATTTATTATTTATTATTTATTATTTATTATTTATTATTTATTATTTATTATTTATTATTTATTATTTATTATTTATTATTTATTATTTATTATTTATTATTTATTATTTATTATTTATTATTTATTATTTATTATTTATTATTTATTATTTCTTATTTATTATTTATTATTTATTATTTATTATTTATTATTTATTATTTATTATTTATTATTTATTATTTATTATTTATTATTTATTATTTATTATTTATTATTTATTATTTATTATTTATTATTTATTATTTATTATTTATTATTTATTATTTATTATTTATTATTTATTATTTATTATTTATTATTTATTATTTATTATTTATTATTTATTATTTATTATTTATTATTTATTATTTATTATTTATTATTTATTATTTATTATTTATTATTTATTATTTATTATTTATTATTTCTTATTTATTATTTATTATTTATTATTTATTATTTATTATTTATTATTTATTATTTGTTATTTATTATTTATTATTTATTATTCATTATTTATTATTTATTATTTATTATTTATTATTTATTATTTACTATTTATACATGAAAAAAAAATTTATGGAAAAGAGTTTTCTTGAAATTTACTGCAGGCTCTAAATCTCACTCTCAAATACAGACATACACATATTTATTAATATATTCATATTTACTTTTTTTCTATACTTCAAGTCATTTCGAAGCGATGCAATTCTTTAGAGCTGTGTAAAGTAATAATATTCCAAGAGACAGACATAACGTCATGTCCATTCACAAAACATTATGAGTTCCCAAAGAGGTGCCCATAACTATACCTACATATATACATATATACATACATAAATGTATACAACGACTGTGTTGTTCTGTCGTGCCTTTTCTTCTTCTTTTTTCCACCTTTGTATGTTGTCAATGCAAATGCATTTTTGGCAAAAGCGCGCGAATGCATTGACCAGCAAAAGCCGCACCACCTGAGCTGACCAAAGCAATGAAAAAAATGCAAAAAAAAAAAAACAAACAACAAAACATGTTTATAAATAGCATGTGGCGGTACAATATCGTGTGCCATGCATGTTATCGATTGCTTTAGACTCTTTATGCTTTTTTTTTGTTTATTTTTTTTTAATATTTTTTTGTAGTTTTTTCTTTTCTACTTCATTTTTGTGTTAGCATAATTTGTTTTTTTTTTTTTAAAGCTTTTGTTAATGTACAGCTTGTTTTGTTTTGCGGTTGATGTATGATAAATGCATCAATGTGATTAGTTACTTTTGAAAATGAAATTCTTTGAATGCACAATATTTTGCTATTGACAATTTTTTTATTAGCTTATTGAATAGTTTATAACCAAAATTATGTTTGTGAGTCCTATGGAGAAAAAAATAAATTTTTTGTTTGTTTAGAGAATTTCTAAAACAATTTTTCTTTTGATTAATAAGATTGATGATTGAGGCAAATAAATAAAAAAAATAATATTTTTTCTTGTACACGTATGTATGAAAGCAAAAATGTGAATAAAAAATTTCTGTCTTAGACAGCTGTACGTATGGAAGACGAGAGCTTTAATTACAATGACAAATATAAAACAAAGCTGAAAATGTGCTGAGATCATAAATAGTGGAAGAAAGTGCTGCATATGTTGGTCCCGCGGGTAATATATTCCCTTCGTCAAAGTTTCTTTCATTAGGATTTAACTGAATTGGAGGGTGCTATGTTGTTGCTCCTTAAGGATGGTGAGTTAAATTTGTGAGTAATTGCCTTAATTGTGAATAAGCTGCCATCTGAATGTATCATGTTTACAAAGAATACTTACTTCTCATGCCACTCAGCTGAGATTTTAAGTGCACGATCGATTATTGGTAGACGATTAGGATATTTGCTTGAAGATAAAATGGCAAGCAGTTGAATAAGTTGGCTGTTAAATAGTGGGATCAGCTGCCTCTTGAGGAGTATCATATGTGATTTCGTGGGTAACTTCAATACTTTCAGTCTCAGCTCGTCTACTGCTTAATATATGTATCAATTAGGCAAGTAAGTTCTAGTAGTATGGCAGCAGCTGATTTACTCAAATGATGTTGGTAATGAGAAGTTGGACGATCCGTCTTATTGCCGCTTACGTACTCTGAAGGATTCCTAATTTCCCATTAAATATTCAGCCCATTCAATTGGCTGGCACCAGGCGTGCCGGCGACATATTTTTTACTTTTTTAATTTTATTTTTTTTCTTCTCCTTTCTTTTCAAATAATCATTGATCACTTTCGTTGTACGCTTAGCTTTTGTTTTACCAATTTTGATAATAATTGGCCCCAGCTTGACACTTATGGTCATTTGAGTGGCTCGGCAGTTGGCAGTTCAGCAGTTAAGCGTGGCCTGCTGGCTAAATAACTGGTTCTTTTGTGCTAAAAAAGATAAATAACAATAAAAAAAGATGCCAGAAACAATGTAATCATAAAGCATGTAATGTATATGTATTTGTATAAGATATCAAAATGTAATTGGTTTTTCCGATTTTGGCCCCTTTCGCTTTCTTTACAAAATTTATTAAACTCACTTTTCAGCTGTTTACCCGCATGTACGAGTATGTGTGTGTTTAGCCGCTTAATTTTACCTTTGCATTTTGACTTTGACTTCTTTTTGGTTTAAAAGGTTTTGTGATTCTTTTTTGGCACTGTTGACCGCCCAAAGAGTTAAATCAAATAAGGCAACCGAGCTCAACTCTAAGCTGAGCAAACGACAATAACAACCGGTGTGGAAGGTCGCAAGATGAGAGCAAGAGTATGGAAAAAATTATGCATACTTACGTACATATATATGTACATATATACATTTTCTTCCAAAATTTAAATATTTTTATTTTTAAAATTTTTATTACTTTTTTATGGCACCCAAAATCAGTAAAGAGAAATTCAAAAATTCAAATGAATATGTATATACCATATATGCAAAGCCATTTTTTTTATTTTCAATACACAGCAGAAGAAAGGTGAAGACCAAATATACTTATAAAGATAAAGAAAAATCAGCGAAAAAGATGAAGTACAATATGAGCAGAAGAGGAAGAAGAAGAAGAAAAAAGTGAAAAAGCGCCAAAAATAAATATAAATATCTTTAGTTTTAATTTATTTGTGTTTTAACGCCATAAGGAAGTGAACAGCAGCGTCAAGCTTGTAATATTGGTCGCTGATGAGCGGCGCCGCAACTGCAGTGGAATCTTGCTCGCTTAATGGCTGCTTTATGACTTTGTGGGTACTTGGGGGCATACAACTGGGCGATGGTTGTGATGCTGCTGGCGCGAGCTGGGCAAGTCTGGTTTGTCTGTTGTATGCTGTTTTGCTACTTTTGGGGTTTTACAACTTTCAGTTGAACATTTTTCGGCTGTTTAACTACTGTTACAGCCTTATTGTAGTTGTTTTTTCTTTTTTGTCAACAGTTTTTCTGTTGATTTTATCGATATTTGTTTTTTTTTTTTTGTGGAATGTAAAGACTTACACTTTCGTTGTCTCTTTCGAAGCTGTTGTTGTATTGCTTTCGATTTCATTTGTGATCTCCAG
>JAWMAG010000012.1:23752500-23755000 GCA_037013455.1 Ceratitis rosa
AAACATCAAAAAAAAAAAAAAAAAAAAACAACAACAACAAAAGGTGTGAAAGAAGAAATGGAAAGAAGACAAGCTGGCCAAGTGCTTAGCTATATCGCTGCCAACTAACAGCTTTTGCTGACAGCGCATGGTTGAGTGAGCTTGGAGGAAATGATCGAGTAAAATGAAAACAAAAACGAAGCAGCAATAGCAGCACAGCAAACGAAAGCGAAACAAACTGACAAGTAAGCGTCGCTCGAGAGCGAGCCCATGCGCTCTGCATCAAAGCCACCAGCAAACAGCAAGTAACCAGCAGCAGTATAAGCCGACAATGCGACTACCATCACCAGCACCAGCTCCAGCAACAGCGTTAGCCCCCAGCACCATTAACTTTACCAAAGACACTGTCGTTTGCGCTTTATCGTTTGTTGTTGCTGCTTGTTTTTCGCATTTCGCTTCATTTTCACTGTGGGTTTGACGTGCGCAAACGTACAAACGCTCACTCTTCATTCGTATTCCGGCGGCACCGGTTCACCTGGTCCAAAAATTGCGGAAGATCGCTCAAACTTGTACGCGCGTAACTCGAATTCGTAGCTCGATTGAGAGCGGTTTTACACGCAGTGTTTGGGCAAACGTTTCGTCGGGGGAGGCAACTTAAAACACCTGGTGCAAAAGTCTCGCGTCGCGTAGTGTGGAAGTACTTCGAAAAAAATCTTTCAAAATTTTTGTCTTAGTAATCATAATTTTGGTAATCTTGTAACGAAGTAAGTTAGATACTGAAGCTAGTACCAAAATTATCTAGAGGTTAGTAGAAAGGCATGTTTTATTGCGAGATTGCGGAAACATCTCAGAGTGTTTCTCGAATGTGAAAAAATTGAACGAACTTAGGTGGGAAACCTTTAACTCAAAAATTATTGATTCTTATGCCTTTCGCGTAGTTGAGACCGTTAAAAACGAAATGTGCGAGGTGATCAAATGTGTTTTAAAAATAAAATCGCTTTAAAGACAAAATAGTTGGATTACAAATATCAACAAAGCTAGTAAAAACAACAGCACAATTAAAATCTAACGAAACTAAAACCAAACAATCCATTTGCATAGTGTTAAATGACAGAAAACAAGAAAAATTTGCAAAAAAAAAAAACCTAAATAAATAAATACAGCATGCTAAATTAAAGCCAGAAACATACAGAAGAAAAAAAATAAGATATAAAAATAAAATTGAAAAGCAACACAAAAGTTTGAGACACTTTAGAACATAGCACATCGAGATCGTAGCTATGTGAATGCAAAAAGAAACAATTAAATATAGCACGCGATCATCAGCCATTTCTCCTCACCTCACTTCTCTAAGCTTCTAAGTGATTTGAGTGCAAAATAAAAACAAATTCAAAACGCAATAATTAAGTGTTCTGTGGTGTCACTTCGTTGTCGTTGTTTGTACTTGGTAGTGAAAAATATTCAAGGTCGAAATGAACAACTAATTCAATACATATGTATATTTATATTTACCGTAAAACACTTGCCCTTAAAACAAAATAGAGGGTGGCAAGCAACTGAAACAGTTGTCAAGCGAAAGTCAACACACAGATAGTGAACGGGTTCAAGGAAAAGCAATAAGTAAAGTGAAATTGAATAACTTAATGAAAGTGAAAAGAAGCAAAGGTGATAAGATTCTAAGTTATAAGAGAATTAACACAGAATCGAATTGCTTAGGTGAAATAAAAACGAAAAACGCACCACACACAAAGGATCTCATTTGCTTTCCAAAGCACGACAGATTTATTTTAAAGACGACTAAGAAAAGAAATAGGAAAACGTTGCACTTTTTATTACAAGAGAGCTACAGCACACTCGTGAGTTGAGTAAACAATAGTTAAAAAGGCAGGCAGATGTATGAAAAAATACGTGAATAAAAGCCACAAAGACAAAATAATGCAAAAAAAAAATAAAAAAATAAATAAAAAAATTAAAAAACAAAATAAATTGAAATAAAATCAAATAAAATACAATAAAAAAAATATAATATAAAATTAAATTATATTAAATTAAACTAACATAAATTAAATTAAACTGAATTATAAAACATAAATTTAAATAAACTAAATTGAACTACAATAAATAGAATAAAACAAAAATAAATAAATTAAATAAAATAAAATAAAATAAAATAAAATAAAATGAAATAAAAGAAAATAAAATAAAATGAAATAAAAGAAAATAAAATAAAATAACATAAAATAACATAAAATAAAATAAAATAAAATAAAATAAAATAAAATAAAATAAAATGAAATAAAATGAAATAAAATAAAATAAAATAAAATAATATAAAATAAAATAAAATAAAATAAAATAAAATAAAATAAAATAAAATAAATTAAAATAAAATAAAATAAAATAAAATAAAATAAAATAAAATAAAATAAAATAAAATAAAATAAAATAAAAATAAAATAAAATAAAATAAAATAAAATAAAATAAAATAAAATAAAATAAAATAAAATAAAATAAAATAAA
>JAWMAG010000012.1:23757500-23817500 GCA_037013455.1 Ceratitis rosa
ATAAAATAAAATAAAATAAAATAAAATAAAATAAAATAAAATAAAATAAAATAAAATAAAATAAAATAAAATAAAATAAAATAAAATAAAATAAAATAAAATAAAATAAAATAAGATAAAATAAAATAAAATAAAATAAAATAAAATAAAATAAAATAAAATAAAATAAAATAAAATAAAATAAAATAAAATAAAATAAAATAAAATAAAATAAGACAAAATAAAATAAAATAAAGTAAAATAAAATTAAAAAGTTAAATAAAATAAAACAAAGTAAATTAATATAAAATAAAATAAAATAAAATAAAATAAAATAAAATAAAATAAAATAAAATAAAATAAAATAAATAAAATAAAATAAAATAAAATAAAATAAGGAAAATAAAATAAAAAAATAAAATAAAGTAAAAAAAAAATGAAATAAAAAAAAATAAAAAAATTAAGTAAAATAAAATAAAAGCAAATAAAATAAAATAAAATTAAATTAATTTAAATTAAAGGAATGTATTTGAAATTAAAGTAAATTAAATAAATTTAATTTAATTAAATGAAATGGGAAAAAAATAAATTTATTTAATTAAAATTAATTAAATTAAAATAAATTAAGTTAAATGAAATTACGTGAACCTAACTTATAATTAAATTAAATTAAAGTAAATTAAATTAAATGAAATTAAATGTAATGAAATTGATTAAATTTATTAAATAAAATAAACAAAAAAAGTAAGAAATAAAAAAAGATAAAACAAAAAAAAAAATAAAAAATAAATAAATTATAATAAAATAAAGTAAAAATATAAAATAAATAAAATAAAATGAGTTAAATAGAAAAAAGTGGCTTATCAAAAAAACTCGTAAAAAAATATAATAAAATGAAATAAAAAGATTAAAACTTTAAATATTTGTTACATCATATTTTAGGGCTTACCAACAACCAACAGCAAATCTGTTTTCAACAAAACATATCATTGAGAGTAAATTTATGTGCCAATAATTTCAGCGAAAAATTTAAAATTTTTAGAACAAAGCGTTGGGTTTTAAAAAATAAACAAATCGACTTGATATCAGCCAATAAAAGGAAAAAAGAGAAATAAAATTGAATATCGTGCTGTTGTTGACAGTAACAAGTTGTGCATGAAATTGATCGCGTGGCGCACATGTTCGTTATTGTTGTTCTAAAGACTGGAATTAGCGAGCACGAAACAATAAAAAACCAAACGGACAAGACATAGCTTCTGTCTTAGGTGAGCAGATAAAAAAGAATTAAAAATAATAAATGAAATAAAAAATTTTATTGAAAATGCATACAAGTTGAAATAAAACACAAAATTATAAAAAAAAGTGAAAAATAAAATTTGAAAAATAAACAATTGATCTTAAAGCCGGCTACGTGCCTAGATTAAGCTGAGAAGCAAGTTACATACACACTCTTACCGAGCGTGAGTATTTAAGAATTAAAAATAAAAGTAAAAGAGCATAATCGAAACATTGTGTTGAAAGTGTGCGCCACGCTACGCTATTTTAGAACTTTTTCCACTCTCGTGCGTGTTCATGAATGAAATTTCACTGAGGTACCGAATCAAATATGGATTATCTCACGCAGGCGCTACAAATTGGCAATGCGCATGCGCATCAAACACACAATGCGTTGCAGAGCGCTCAACAACAACAACAGCAGCAGCAACAACAACAACAGCAACATCAAGCACACCTGCAGCTGCTACAAAACGTACAACATGCGCAGCAGCAACAGCAACAGCAACAACAACAGCAGCAACAACAACAGCAATTGCTCGGAAATCTACAAACAACCACTGCCAACCACACAACCGCGCTGCCGCCACTCAGCTCACTGCCACTACAAGTTGTACATAACCTGCCACATCTGCTAGCCGCTGGCGGCGGCGCTGTGGGTAGTGGTGTTGGCGGTGTTGCAGGCGTAGGTGGTGGTGGTGGCGCTGCCAATACCGGTCTCTCTGCCGCGGTTAGTAGCCTCGGCGGCAACCTCGTTAGCACCAGCAATCTTGTCAACAGCATTGCTGCTGTGACGGGCAATTCTGCGGGTAATAATAACAACAACAATAATAATAGCAACAATAACGCGAGTAACGCCAACTCGAATGCCGTCAACACACTCAGCAACAATGTGCATTTGCACCTGCGCAACACCATGCAAAATGTTGCCAACACACACACGCTACAACAGACGATAAACACGTTGGGCAACAATTTGGTTGGCAGTTTGCCGCCGAGCAGTCAGCTGTTGCATCATCGCTTGCAACATTTGGCGAATGTCAATAATGCAGCGGCAGCTGTTGTTGCTGTGGCGGCGAATAATATCAATAATATGAACAATATCGGCAATGGGCTTGGCAATGGCAGTGGCAATGTGTTGGCGAATGTTGGCAATACGGCGAGTTTAATTGCGATCAATGGTGTTGGTGCGAGTAACAATAATAACAACAACAGCAATAACAATAATAATAATCCTGCGACGCCGAATAATAATTTGAGTCTGAATGGCTTGGTGGGTATTATGGGCGGCAACAGTGGCAACAACAATAGCAATAGTCAGAGCAATATGAATGCGAGTGATGGCAATAATAATAATAACGGTGGCAGCAGCGGTGGTGCGGGTATTGTGCAAAATGTGAGCAATGGTGTGGGCAACAACAACAATAACGGCAATAATAACAGCAACGGTATTAACAATAACATCGACGATAGCAATCGTTGGACACAATTTCAAGTGCAACAGCTGTGGAAGCAGCATGCCTCGTATCTCAATGGTAATTACAAAAAATAAAAAATAAAAAATTAAAAAATAAAATATACCTATTTAAAAATATATCCCAAAAAGACTCAAAGAGTAAGACATTTTATTTTAAGTATAGTTAATTAATGTAAAATTAATTTTTAAATAATTTCTCGAGCATCAATAAAATATTTTTTTTAGATAAAGACTAAAGTTTCAAACATAAGTTTAAAGTTTACTCTTTTTAAGAATATTTTAAGCTCAAAGTGACTTTATTTTCAATTTCATTTAAAACGAAATATAAACAAAAATGTGGTATAAAAAGGTAAATTTTTTAAAGTTACTTTAAACATTTTTTAATCAATTAAAATCATATTTAATTAAACATTTATTAAAATATGCTACTTAAAAATAAAATTTTCCCTTCTTAAAAAACAAAAATGTTCCAAAAGTTCATTTTGAGTGATTTTCACGTCATCTAAAGATATGAACTTGTGGAACACTACTGTATGAGAAGCTTAACCAAAATGAACTTATGTAACATTAAGCAATAAAAGTGTTGTACCTATATACATATACCTTCCGTTATGCTTCAGTGTTCCACAAGTCCATTTTGTTTAAGTGAAGAGAAAATATCTCGGAAAATCATAAATACGAAGTGAATTGTGTCTTATTTTTATTTATTCGAAGAAAATGTATAGCTTTAATTTAGTAGGACAGGAAATACTGTTTAACTCATTCCCAACTGTATTTTTTGGTAATATGAATTTCAGTTATTTACAAAAAATTCCAGTTTGGTTGACTAGTACTAACTCATTCACTTTGTAATCACCTCATTTGTATTCACAGACATTAGTGTCTTTTCACAGGGGTGAAGATTTGGTCAAGTATTGCATTGTGATGTTCTCAAAACACATTACTATGTACATTACCTGGTAATGGGGAATGGAAATTGATGTTTTTTAAATTTTTCTTCACATTTTCAACTAATCATTCTCGTGATTTTGACCCTCTTAGCTTAGTATAAAGCTTTTATATATCCTTAATTTTCCGAAAATACTAAGCCATTCATTCAACTGAATGTAATATTTTAATTTCTGTCAACACCTCACTGAAGCATTCAATGAAATAACCTAGACTTTGAAAATTTTGCAGTAGTAGGAAACACCAACGACACTGACCTTAGCTGAATGTCAAAGCCGGCTTAAATATATTGATTTGGCAAGCGAAAAACATGAACAGAGCGAAGACAAGAATAAGCTTGCAGCTAAAAGCTAGAATCGTGTGGCACGAAACACGGGATTAAGGCCGACAAGCGGCGGTTAGAACAATTGAGAAACCTTTAGCATAACAATTGAGGTGCAGTCGGTGAAATAGATTTTCGTGCAGGAAAACATATACGAGTATATAAATATAAACAACACATCATTCCGCCACGTGCTACATGCGACATTTGCATTTCATTTAACTAACTAATGCCTGCTTGCTATTGTTCTTGAAATCTGCTACTATTTTTTTATTTTATTTGAATTCAAAAAAAAATTTTTTTTTATAGTGTCTGTTCATTTTCTGCGGTTTGTTTATCAAGTGAAAACAGGAAATAAATGCATTAGTTGTTCTTTTCTTTTTTTTAAGTAGCAGCTGCAAAATGTTTTCAAAAGTATTAAGCAGAACTTGCTGTGCATGTATGCAAATAAAACGTCTGTATTGATATACATATTTAAATAAATTTAGCAAAGCACAAGTGTGTATACATATGTATTTACCTGTATGTTCGTACCGGTGGATTTTATTTATTTAATATTTCTTCTTTTTCTGATAGCAGAAAAGGTATTTTAAATTAATGTTCTTTGCGAAGAATTAAAAAAGTAATAATTTCGTATTATATTTAGATTCTATGGAAAGTCAAAATAAACTATGTTTCATATTATAATAAATTATATTTTTTTTTTACTTTACTCACATGTTTAGAAGCGATAAGACGATAAGAAAGCCCGACAAAGTAGAAAATGCAAAATTTTGCAAGAAAAAATAATTAAACTTATTTTTGGAAACTTTTCTAATAAATAACTGTATATTTTTAAATAAACCTATTTTCCAAAAAAAAAAGTTTTTTTTTTTTAATTTGGGAAAATTCAAAATCAAATTCTCATGTAATTAAAAATTATTTATTTATTTCTAAAACCTGAGATTTTCTTCTAAATAATTTTTAATAAAAAATATATGCAAAAAAATCAGTTTCGAAAAATTTTGGGAAAGTCTAAAATTTATTTTTTTTGCAATAAAAAGTTGTTTGAAATTTTGCAAAAACGTTTCCTGGATAAGAAATATTATTATTTTGGGTTCAAATAAAACCTCTGGAAAATTTTAATAATTAATATTTTGAAGATTTACAAAAAATCTTTGCTCATAATGGAAAACTTGTTTTTATTTAAAAAATAATAATTTTTTAAACTTTTCATTCATTAGCGTAAGTTTTTAAACACTTTGTTTTGTTAATTTTTCAAATCCTGCGTCTATTTTTGTAATATGTACTATTGCCTTCTGCTCTGTTTTTGCATTCAAATCACATTAAAAAATGCGTTACAAAAATTTTTGTTCATAAACGAAAAAATTTCTTTTTTTCGAAAAAGGTTTTTTTTTTCAATTTCTCAAAAATTTGTCTTTTTTAAGAGAAATCAATGTTTTTCTTTGTTCGAAAAAAGTTTTAAAAACTAATTTTCACTTTAAGCGAAAGTCGCTTTATTATTTTTTTTTAACATTTTAGAAAGTTTTTCGTTTATAACCGAAAATCATAATATTTTGTGATTTTTGATTTTTTGATGACTCATTTGAAAAAAGAATTGAAAATCTTAAATTTTTAAAAATTAATTTTTTTTTTTATATATTATTTTTTGTTGGAAATTTTGCAAAAGTCTTGCGTTCATAAGAGAAATCGATATTTTGTTGTTCGAAAACAAGTATTAAAAGTATTAAACGAACTTTCGCTCATAGGTGAAAATCACATTATTATTATTATTAATTTTTTTTGTAAAAATTCTTGGTTAATAACCGAAATTTTTATTATTTTTTCGAAAAGAAATTTTGCCTGAAAATTTGCAAAAATCGTTTCTTAATTTTATCATTATTATTACTTTAATTAACTTTTGAAACCTTTGTCAAAATTCTGCGATCGTTATCGAACGAAATTTGTAAAAGTCGAAACAAGTTTTCGTTTATTGGGAAAAATTAAATTTTTGAAAAAAAAAATCTTTGGATGAAAAAAATTAAATTTTTGAAGAAAAAATTAAAGTTCTCGATGAAAAAAAATTAATTTTTTTCATCCAAAGATTTAATAAAAGAATCATTAGGCTCTTATCCATAAACAATAAATTTTTTAATGCAATTATTTTCGAATAACATTTTTTAACATTTCTCCAAAATTCTGAGCGCAAAATTTATTTATTTAATCCCACGAAAAAAAAAAAGATTTGTAAAAATTATTTATTCGTAATAAAAGAAATTAATGTTTAATCTTTTTCAAAATCTTCAAATATTTAAATATTTTATATGCTTTTTTCCAAAAAAAATAAATAAAAAATTGGAAAAATGTCTCAAAAAATATAGCTGAAATTATTTCTTCATAAGATTTATTGTAATTTATTTACATTTAGTTTGGAAATTTTTAATTTTATATATGCTTGAATTCATACTACTTTTGAAACTTCAGTATTCATAAATTACGCCAATTTATTTCAAAGTGAATAGTTAAAAATTTCAAAATTTGACAATTTCTCAGACATTAAACTTTTATCAAATTTGAGGAATCAAAAATCTTACTATCCCATAAACTCGACATCATTACAAGAAGGTCTACAGAAAATTAGCGAACTTTTACTTTTAATGACAGTGTTTTATATTTAGTTTTTTTTTTTGATTTTTTGAATTTATTGCCGACTCATTCGAGCCTACCAAAGCCCTTAACTACCTACTTCCCTGTAGGTGTACGAGTATGTGTATGTGTAGGTAGTTTGCTTGTCATCGCTTTCCGTGTCACGCAGCCCTTTACACGCATTATAATAAGTATTATTTCAGCGATTCCCAGGCCCATTGGCACACAGCAAGACTCCGCAAGCAATTAAAAAAAGAAAATATAAAAAAAAAAATAAAATAAACTAAAAAAAATAAAGCTAAATTTAGTGAAAAAAAAAAATTAACAAAAGTAACACCAACAACAACAAACGGAATTTAGCGTCAGCGCAACAACAACGTTAATACGTTTTTACTTTCATTAAGCAGCGACGCGTTGCAGCGCATGCGCGACGTCTGCGCACAAACACACGTACACAAATAGTATGTACAATATAATATGTATGTATATCCATCCACTCGTAGTAATAAGAGCGTTTTAGCACACTCTGCTATTTAAGCGCTCGTTGCGTTGACGTCGACGCAGTCAAAGTTGCTGCTGCCGCTGCGGCGCTGAGACACCGCTTACTTAGCAACATCATCTGAAAATTTCGAGCGTATAAAAACTTTCACTTTTTCGGCAGTTTTTTGACGAATTTTTTTTCCACCCGTTTCATTTCAATTTCATTTTTAGTTTGTATTTCGATATTTTTGTTTGGCAATTTTTTTTTTTGGCATTTTTTTTTTGCTGTTTCTTTGTGAAATGTCGACCAGCAGAGTACCCTTCACAAGCCACACGGCACGGCACGGTGCGCTGGTAAGAAAAAATTAGCAAATACATACATACATATGTATATTGAAACAAAAGGAGTGAGTGAAATATTGGCGATAAGCAAACATACAACAAAATATAAACATATATGTTTATATATATACTAAAAACTTAAAAATCATTGGCTAGAAAGTAAATTCCCTTTCAATTAAAAAAAATGTTTTTTTCCGCTTAATTGCTTTTATTTACTATGCCTCATTGTCATTATAAAGTTTTTTGTTTTTGCCAAAATTTGTGTGGAATTTTATTATGAAGAAAATCTGAAATATTTAATATATAAACATAAATAAGTGTTTGGCATTCAAATCAAAGCAATTGTCAATTGTCCGCCGCGGGTATACTGAAAATGAATAATCAAAAAATATAATATAAAAATATGAAAAAAATTGGAAAAGAAAAAAAAAATAATTAAAATAAAATGACACAAGTAGCACATAAATATGAAAATAGTAAATAAATATTTTGAGAGAATAATAAATAAATATGAATATATTTTAATGAAAAAAAGTTGCGTTTCTTTGCACTCAAAATGAAATTAAAGCATTTTCATATCGATCAAAAAAGCGCACAAAGCAAACGATTGTCATTTAAATACCCTGCGGCGCAGCAATGAAACGCGTAAAACATATTAATTGCCAAGAACTGACACTCCCCGCTTTTGCCGAATTAATATATTCGTTATGCTTGAACAAAAAATTAATGTATATATTCACACATATGTATTTATGTATAAAAATAAAAAAAAATTTTGTTTAATTTTTTATTATATTTTATAAAGAAAAAAAATTAAAAAAAAATAATTTGACTGATTAAATAAATAAAACATAATATTTTGTATAACAACTCATTATATATTTAACAAAATAAAATTTATATCAACATCATTAATATCTGGTTTATCGCTCAGAATATTAATAATTCAGTCTGCTTAATTTTAGATTATTTCTTCAAATAATACATAAAACAATAATCATATTAATTAGCGTAATATAATAAATAAATATTTTTTATTTTTTATCATTATTATGTTTTTTTTTTCTGTCCAAGCTAACTAGTCTCGGTGTCTATGATTTCGCTTTAAAAAATAATCACGTTCGAAAACACTAAATTGCATTTATTTAAATCTATTAACTCATAGTCGAATTAGATTTGTTTTCATTAAAACAAAAGAAAATATAAATAAAATAGTAGTGTTGAACATGTTTTTGTGTTTCTAATTAAAAGTCTCAGATTCTTATGTAGAACATGTGCTTCGAAAAACTGGCTATTCAAGTGCATTGAAATACAACAAGCAGAGGTGCGAACATACATACACTACATGCATGCATTGAGAGTACCATTTTATATATACATATATACATACAGTTCCACACAGAAATATTTTGCCTGCAAAGACTTGCAAAGACGATTATGAAAACTTTAGGTTTTACTGATTTTTTTCTGATTTTTTTCTGATTTATTTTCTGATTTATTTCAAAATATAGTTCCATCATCATCCTCATACAACTTTCATTAAAAGTATTAAAAAATAATATTTAATCTCTCACTCAGTTTTCGAACTTAAATTTGTGATAAATGCATGGGGCCCTTGTTTCTGCCGTATTGATCTTTCGACAAGAGATTACCTCTTTCATCAATGTTGTTTCCAGCATTTCGGTTATTTTTAAGTTTTCTTCCTATATAATATACAACACTCAACACTTTTAGATAATGTTCAAAAACTCCATTTCTTAAATGGTCTAACAAAGCATCTTTATGCTTTAAAATAATTTAATAATACAAAAATTTTCATTATTTATAATACACTAGTATTTAGCTAGTATGAAGCTGATGCATAATGGGGCAATTGGCAATCGAGAGCAAAAGAAGAGGGTTCATAACTAAATTTCATGCCACCTTATTATTAAAAATATATTTTAAATGTTATGCTTTTTTTTTGGTTGTTAACTACTTTAATAAAAAATGCATTATAAGCCTTTACAAATCATACTGTAATGTTGCCTCAGATGACAACTTGTGGTCATATTCAAGTTTACAGTGGCACAAAAAGATATCTAGATCTTTCAGATTGGTGTGAAGTAAGATCCTGGAAAAAGGTGATTCCACTTGGTTGAATTCAAGGAAATTTCTTTGATTAAAATTTTTTGAGAAAAACTTAAAACTTAATGAATGAAAAATATTTTCTTTTTAAGATTTTCATGTAAGCATCCCGTGTATTTAATATTTAATTGTTGTATAAAACTACTTTTCTCCTCTTAAAAATTTGATTCTGAAATCGCCGCTGTCATACAATAAGTTTACACAGTTACCAGGTGAAATTTGCCGGTTTTTTCGATAAAGAAAACACTTAATTTTCAGAGGAATCTCAAAATTTTTTTATTCAAAGTATTGACCATTGGTTTCTACACATTTCGCTTATCTCTCAGGCAAATTATGGATACCATTCCAAAAAGACTTTTTCTCTTTCCATTCGACCATTCGACGAGCCATTTTTCAACTTCTTCAAAATTAGCGAAGCACTGCTCTGCAAGGGAGTGTCCCGTCGATGCGAAAAGGTGATAGTCGGACGGGGCGAGGTCTGGAGAGTGCGGCGGGTGCGATAATATTTCCCAATTAAGTGTTTTTAATGTGTCTTTCAAAAGTTTAACGGTATGAGACGGCGCGTTGTCATGTAGCAAGATAACTTCGCCATGTTGTCGGGCCCATTCCGATCGTTTTTTGATCAACGCATGATTCAAATTGATCATTTGTTGTCGGTAGCGATCCGTGTTCACCGTTTCACCAGGTTTTAACAACTCGTAGTACACCACACCACACTGGTACCACCAAACCCAGAGCATTGTCTTATGGCCAAGGCGAATTGGCCTTGCAGTCGATGGGCCAGCTTCACCAGGGGAAAGCAAGGATTTTTTTCACTTCGGGTTCTCAAAATAAATCCATTTTTCGTTCCCCGTGAAAATTCGATGCAGAAAAGATTTCCTTTCGAATCGTTGAAGCAGCATTTCATAAACGGTTTTTCGATTTTCCATTTGTCTATCGTTCAGCTGGTGTGGCACCAATTTTCCATACTTCTGGATCCTTCCCATGGCTTTTAAACGTTGGCAAATTGCTCCTTGAGTCACATGTAGTGTTTCTGCCAATTTTTGTTGCGATTCGATTGGATCAACATCCAATAACGCCTGCAATTCCTCGTCTTCGAACTTTTTCGCTGTACCAGGATGTTCATTGTCTGTCAAATCGAAATCTCCACTTTTAAATTGACGAAACCATGTCTTACATGTTCTAATCACTGGAGCATGTTCACCGTAAGTTTCTACCAGCAACCAGTGAGCTTCAGCTGCTTTTTTCTTTTGATGAAATAAGAAAAGCAACGAATGCCGCAAATGCGATTTACTTGGAACGAAGCTCGACATATACACTGACGCAAAAAAATATGACGCTATTATTTTGGCGGAATGTGACTTGCGTCTTTTTGTAGGTTAATGTCAATAGAAAAAAATTACATACATGCCAAATCATAGAAATTTATACATATTGCTAGCGACATCTACTACACACCCGGTACATATGTATGTATGAAGCTACGCTTTAAGCAAAAAAAGACCATAGAAAACAAAAAATTAAATTAATTTTTAGTGGGGAAAGAAGAAATGCCTTTTGTTTTCATTTCTTTTCACAACTTTTGCAATGAAAATTGAAACCAAGTCAAATGAATGAAGTGAAAAAACGAAAAATATTGCATAAACCTACATGTAAATATGGATGTACATATGTATGTAGGTACATAATACAATAAATGTTAATATTTTAGCACGCATTTATTTTATCTATATAAATATATGCGTATGTATGTATGTTTGTAAGTAGGTAACCATGTTGTTAACAATTCGGCTGTACAAGAATACAAAAAAAAAATAAAAAATAAATAAAAATAATAATAATAAAGTAGTAACAATTAGCCCTTTAAAACGCCAACCAAACGCTTGTAAGGTGTCACATTCGCCGAAACGATGAGTTACTACAAAAAAAAAAAAAAAAAAAAAAAATTAAAAAAAAATTGATACGCGCCACCACGCCAATGCACGTACAAGTACGAGCACTCGTTTTGTCAATCGACGCTTGGTAGTGTACTGCCATTAATTTTTGTTGTTTCTGGCTTATTTTGGCCTGCACAGCTGATCAACTCACCGAACGAAGCTCAAATAAAAGTAAAGCAATTTTGATTAGAAAAAAAAAATTTCGCGCCAAAAGCGTACGCGGTACGTGAGGTGTCGGTCGGTCAGTCAAATGGTTGCGGGCGATAAATGTAGAAGAAAAAAAATAAGAAGCAGAAGAATAATAACAATAATAAGAAGAAGAAGCAACATGTGTTTATAAGCATGTCTCATTTGATCAAGCGCGCTCGCTCGCTAAGAGAGCGTTATTGTGGGCGTCTGTTGGGTATAAACATGTCATGGCACAGAACCAATAAACTTATCATGCTTGCATGTACGTATGTATATATGTATATACATCAAATATAATATAAACTAATGCTAAGCGCTCATAAAACCATAACATATATATACATATATACATATATACCTGCAGATATTTATGTGCATATATTTTTATGGCACTAAACTCGCGTAATGAGCCATGCTGCTAGTAACAGCAGCAACAACAACACCGCCAACAATAGTTACTGTCAGTTATAGTTAGTGTTGCATAATCTTTTAGAAATGTGGCACGACTGTTACAACGGTACAGCGGCAAACAGACACGTACGACGAGGCGACGTGCAAATTGCGAAATAGCAAATGAAGAGGAGCCGCAACAGCAGCAGCAAAAGCTATAATTGTACCTACATACATACACACTCGTATGTGATATACTCGAATGTATGTGTAGTTATAAAAGCAAAGAATAAAAACAAAAACAACTTCACCGTCAACGAAGTCAACACAACAAAATACGAAATCAGTGAAAGTGTTTTTTCGTACATACCTATGTACACGTATGTGCATATGTCCGCACATATAAGCTGTTGTTGCCAGAAGTTTGTTAGCATGCAAGTGGCGCATCGACTGTTGCGCATGCGCAAAGCGCATACCGAAAGCGTAAGCTTAATGAATGCTTAAATTGTTGTATTTTTGATTCTACAAATGAGTGTGGCTTTTTGCATGCCAATAAATAACTTGTTTGTTTGTATTCTACGACACTGGCGCGTATAATTAAGTAGACGCTGTTTTTTGTATTATTTTATTAAAAAATTTACTATTTTTAACTAAAAAATAAATTATTATCTTTTTTTTGTTAAAAGAAATGAAAAACATAATAAGTAATTTTTTTTATTAAAATTTCAATAAATTAACAAGTTAGAATAAAATCATAAAAAGGGGAATTAAAAAAGTATTTATATAAGAATATACATATAAAAAACAACAAAAACAAATCGTCATTAAATAATTATTTTGGAAAACTGGGTAAAACAAAAACAAAAATTTTTTATTAAATTTAATAAAATAAAAAATTTTCTAAAACTTCTTTTCAACAAAATATTACTAAAAAGTTAAATTTGGGAATTTTTTTATTGAAGAAAAAAAAATTATTCAACTTTATACGTACATAAATAAAAAAACCATAAATTACTATTTGTCATTAACATTTTTGGAAACATTGTATAAAAAAACAAAAATTTTACACTAAATTTAAATAATATTAAATCATTTTCAAAAAAATTTAATTAATAAAAATATATTTAAGAAAGTGTAATTTTAGTAAGCTTTCAGTAGACTATTAAAAGGCATTTATATAAAAGTATTAACAAAATTTTGTTCACTAATTAAAATTTTTGAAAATAATTTCTAAACAAATTGCATAAACAATATTTGCAGCGAATTCTTACAAATTTAAATTAAAAAAGTATATATAATGAAAAGAAATTAAATATAGTAATAAATATTTCAATTATCTATATTTTTGGATACAGTTTTAAATTTAAATATCTTAATACTTAAAAAATAGTAGTTTTTATTCAAACAATGTATATTAGAAATGTGTATAAATAAAATCTAATAACAAAAAAATGGTATTTTTGCATAAAACATATTTTTTTTTTACTAAATTTTAATAATTGAAAATATATATTTATAAGAAGCAAAGGCAGACAATTTTTCTATGAAATAATATCTTGTCTAAAAATTTAAAAAATTGGATAAAAAATAGGAAATTTTTTTTACTAAATTATTTTAATTAAAAACTAATTTCTTAAGACGGTCATAAAAATATTTCAATGGATATATGTTAAAACATTGCCTAAAATAATATCCAAAATTTTTTAATTGAATTGGAATTCCAAAAAATATTTTTAAAAAGGATATTTTTATGTGACAAAAATTTCAAAATAATCTTGTATTTGTATAAACTATTTTTGTAATTATTATTTAAATTAGAACTAAATATATTAACTTATCTCAATTTCAAAAATATCATTTAATGTTTGATTTTTTAGTTTTTTTGTAAAAAAATAGCAATTTAATTAATTTTTACATACTATAAGTTTTAGAAAATGTGGTACACCTTAGATTTTGTTCACCAGTGTATATATGTACATAAATCTAAATGTATTTTTATTTTGCTTTGGTAGCTATATTTTAGCATACATTTGACTGTGTCATTAGTTCTGCCAGATCATTATCACGAGTTATTTACATACAAAAAAATGCATACATATGTATATGCCTGTGTATTAAGTTTTTTAATCCGATAGCTTTGTTGTCGGCTGCCAATTTGCTTTCGTGACAACAAACGTTTATCAGATGCGAGTTTTTTACAAAATTTACCATCACTGAGCTGTCTCTTATTTCTCTAAAGATTCAAATATTAAATGAATTTTGAAATTTGTTTTTTTTTAACTTTTATAATTTTTTTTTAATTTTCTGTTGGTATCAATTAAATTTCATTTCAATTTATTTGTAAGTGAGACTATTTTATCATAAATTTAAATTTTTTCAAATTCAGATTTTTCAAGAAAAAAGTCAAGTGATTAGCTTTTGGGGTTTTATAGTTTTATGTCTAAAATATTATATCCCGTGGATTCTGAGTGTTTCTACCATTATAAGGCAAAGTATGAATTAATATGATTTTCAATAGCCTTGAGCTGGACATACATATTATATGCTAGGTAGTAGAAGCTGACCGTAAGAGGATCCCATATAAGAGGCATCCGTTGGGCTGCCAAAAATTAAAAAATGCATTAATTGTTACTTAGTCTAATAAATTGTGCTACTACCTGAAGAAAATATTGAGCAGACTTGAAAAAATTAAATAAAAAACAGACTTTCCAAATCCAGTTTAAGTTTTAGCGACAGCTCCGCCTTTACATAAACTGATTTTTTTCTGCTTTATTACTATACTATTACTTATGTTTTGTCTTTGCATTAAATTTCTTTCAGTTAAAATCTTACAATTCCATTTTTTTTGCAAGAAAGATTATATTTTTCTTATAAATATGTATATGTTTGAGTTTTGCTTCAAGCCAGTCATTCCTTGTGTTGACTATTGTGACTTTGTCTTTTCGTTCATTATAAATTTTCTTTAAAATTATGTTTTAGGATTACTTTTAGTACTTATTGTATTTTGCTTAAGTTCGTTTACTGATATATTCTCAAAATTATAATTAATAATGGCGCTGCGCCAGAGAAGAAGCAACGTTAAGAGTTTTATTCATGATTTAGTAGCATAATCTGTTTAATGTATGAATATGAAGCTTTATGGAAAATATATCATCGATATATTACTGATTTTAAATTTTGAATAAATAACGTTTTTAAAAAAAAAATTTCTGGAAAATAGTTATATAGTTAACTCTTTTGATAAACAGCAAGGAGAGCATATTTTTTAAAATTTAATTTTTAATGACTTCTTTTCCATATGAAAATAAGTGCTAAGAGCGAATTATTTTTGTTCAATATTTTTTTATAATTTATTAATGTTTTTATTATTATTACTTTTTGCACATAATCTTATACTAACAGGCTTGCTGTAATCCTTGAAAATTTCTATATCATAAAACAGCTGATTTACTACTACGAAAATGAAATTTCCATGCAGCAAACAAAAGAAAATATAAAAGTGGAAATATAATAATAATAAAAAAGTGTGAATAATTGAAAAAAATATATGTATGTATAAAAATTCCAAATAATTACAAAACCATAAGGAAGTGAAACGGTGTAAGTAAATAACCCACTTTTCGCACCTTCAAACACAAATGCACATACATGTGCTAAATAATTACATACAATACATATATATGTATATGTAACTACCAGTCAGTATATGGCAAGTGGACAAGCGCAGCACAACGTGCAACCACAAGCCAAGCCAAAATAAATCAAAATATACAAATATATGTACAATATATCTATATATATATGTATATGTCTGTAAGTAAGCATGCCTATAATAAAATAGTAAACATTTGGCGTTGGACAGCAATCGCTCGCAGCACGTCAAACAGTGGCACACATACTCGCATACATACATACATACAGACTTTTATTTAACATTTCGTGCGTCTCACGTCATGATAACTTGATGATTTGTCTGCCTTGACGGCTGATGGCTGATGGCTGATGGCTCGACGAAATACGTAGCAGCCACCACATAATATTGGCCACTTAAGCGCCGCAATGTGCCGCGACGCGGCGTCGTTGCACAGTAGCCCAGTTTCTAGTTGCCACAATTTTTGTTATTGTTTATTGCCAAACGAAGTTGTGATTGTTATTGTTTATAGTCAAAACAAAAAAAAAAAAAATACACGTAGAAATGCGAACATTCGTAACAAAGGTGGAGTAAAAAAAATGGATTTTAACGAAAGAAATGGTTAAAAAAATGTAAGTGTGAATATTTTTATATGTATATATATTAGTATGTATGTATGTTGTCATGTAAAAAGTAATCATTTGTGGCATGCTTCAAATTGAGCGTGGAAACTCCCACACTTAACCATATTATTTAATTAACGTAACAAGGAAGTGTTGAATATTTGCGGCTGTTGAAAAGGAAAATTTGCCCACAAACAACATTATATACGTTTGTGTATGTAACCACGCCTCTGCAGCCATTAATGTGAGTTGTTTACGATTTTATTTTGGCTCTCTAAATTTGTTTCTTACTTAAATATTTATGTTTGTTTTTTTTTTTTTTGATTTTCTTTATAAAAAATAACTTTTCTGGGAATTTTTATATTATTATTGATGTAACTGGACATTTTTTTGTAACACTGTAAGAGCGACAGTTTTTTGGTTCGAAAGCCAGAGTTTGAGTCTTGATCCGACTTAAGTACAAAAATTATAAAAAATCAAATTAACTAAAAAATAAGTTAATTTTTCTAAATGGTGTCGCCCGCTATTATATATATGTATATTACACATTCCACATCCAACCCACAAAGCCCCTGCCATTTCAAATGTCATATGAGTGCACAGAAATTAGCACAGCATATTCCATGCTTAGCGCTGTAAATTTAATTTTATCTCTATGTGCGCCATTTATTTCTGTTAAAATCGAAATCGAAATCAAAATCTAATATGATTTTGTTTTCGTTTTTTTTTTAATTTACTAATTTTATGCTACACCATCATTGATTAGTCCTTTGCGCTTCTCTTCTAAGATGGTAATGTTTCTATATGTCATAAATTGATTAATACTCCAGCTAATAGCACCCAATATCGTACAATAAATCTTGTGAATATCGCATAATCTCATTTTAGAGAAAAATTTATAATAGAACATAAGACATTGACGTGAACGACAACAAACGAATAGCTAAGTTGAAGCAATGCATGCATTTACATCAAAAATGAGCTTTCAATTACAAAGCTTAGGCTCATAGCATTGAGCCTGGAATTCAATTGGAATTCTTATGTTGTCTGTAATATATAAAGAGAGTAATGGATCTTTATGGCATGGACAGAAAAATGTGGTTATTAAAATGGTATAACCATCTATCAGCATATATTATCAACAACTGGCGGTGTTGAGAGAAAGAATATGTACGAGTATGCCCCAAATATTTTTCTTTTCTAGAATTTTTCCAACTCGATTGAGCGGTTTTGAAGACGCATTTCCTTAGAATTTATAGAAAAGACGCCCGAAGTTAAATAAGAGACTCAAAAAGACTCTCAGTAGATATACAGGGTCCGCCACGTAACTTTTTTTTTTAAAACAGTGCGCACAAGATCGATCGTAACGTTGGCTGTGTGGCACGGAGCGCCATCTTGCTGGAACCAAATGTTGTCCAAGTCCTCCTCTTCGATTTCCGGGAAGAACCAATCCGTTAACATGGCGCGGTAGCGTTCGCCATTGACCGTAACGGCTCCTGCCGCATTTTCGAAGAAAAATGGGCCAATGATGCCGCCGGCCCAAAATCCGCACCAAACAGTAACTCTCTGAGGATGCATTGGCATCTTCGATCACGTGCGGGTTTTCCGTCCCCCAAATACGACAATTTTGTTTATTGACGTAGCCGCCAAGATGGAAATGAGCTTCGTCGGAAAAGATGATTTTTTGGTAAAATTCCGGGTCTTCGGCCAAGCGCTCATCTGCCCATTCCTCAATCGTATACACAACCATTTTCGTTCAGCGGAAGGATAAAACTAACTTTCTGTCAAATCAGATGTAACATCAGTGTTACCACACTCAAAATAACCACTAGCTCAAAAAAAAAAAAATGTTAGATGGGGGACCCTGTACAGTAGATCAGCAGATATTCTTTTCTGGTATTTTTTTTTTTTTTTTTTTTTAATTATTACCGATAATGTAAGGTAAGGTAACTTACTACTGCACAAAAAGCGGCTTTGCATGTCAATCTAATATGGAAACCATTGGAAACATGATTCCTAAAGACTAAGCAATTCAATATAAAGAAAGGAACATACGTGTATTTCTTGTTACTAAGTTGCTTTCGAGATTTTTGAAATAATGCTGTTAGTTGGGATTCTGAGATATGCATACATAATAATCTAACTCACCCATTCTATATTATCTAAATTGCCGCTAATTCTTTAGGATATCCTGGTACTTACAAACATTTTTTTTTCTATTTTATTAATTTTTTCGGTTCGGCAGAAAACAATATCTGCTCTGATAATTTTTTTTTAACTTAAATACCTGCTATTTGAAAAAATTAATTTGAGGTATATACTTTTTGAATGTTAGTCGAACCAGGACGCGAATGACAGTAGAAGGGATAATCTTAAGGATAATTAATAAATGCAACTCAAGATTAGCTGAAAATAAAGTCAGGCGCGTTACTCTTCCAAGTAGGAAAAGGCAATATCTGTTAGTAAGGGCATGAGGGCTTGAGTATATAAGAGTTTATATATATATTTCTTTTAATTTCTATTTTTTAAATTATTATATTTCAATAAAATTTTCTTTTTTTTAATTCAGAAAAGAGCTAAAAGTAATTTAGTACTTTGAATGGGTTTAGAACCGTATTCATTATGAAAGAGTTGTTTCATTCAGGAGTCATAAAATTCAAAAATATATTTAAAGACTAGAAGTATCCATGCAAATTGATTTTCGACAAGTTTCCATGGATTTCTTCTTTTTTTATATAGACACACACATACATAAATTAAATACATATATTCATATGAATATACCTATGTATGTAAACGAATAGGTATGAATATACCTATGTATGGCACTCATGGCCCTCTGGTTAAAGGTTCATACAGGTGAAGTTACTTCCAGTCAACAACAGTGCCGAAAGGGTTAAGTAAAATTTCAAAATGTTATCAAAATGTCAAAAATCTTACAGTAATAACTTTCCACGTGCATACAGATGAAACAAAAACAAATTACAAAGAGTAAATTTATCACCACCAAGCAACACAAATACATACTAACATATGAAACTATCCACACACATATAAAAGAAATATGTACCTCAGACTCACTCACAAATACACACATACACACACGTACACAAGTACAGCAAAGAAAATTGCAGTTGCAGCATAGAGTATGAAATAAGAAGTAATGAAATAAAAGTAGAAAAGAAAATTGTAAATATTATGTCAGTTTGAGCATCGCTGATATCACAGCGACAACAAAAGGCAACAAAAAGCTCAATCACAGAAAGAAAGAAAAAATGTAAAATAAAAATAACAAGCAGCAGCAACAACAGCAACAAAGACAGGCAGGCAGGCAGGCAACCAGCTTAGCAGCCAGTCAGCCAGTTTGGCGGGTAAACAGAAAGTTAACATTGTATTACATACAAACCGACACTTGTATGCTGCTACTTACATACATAAGTACATACAATATATATGGTATATACCAAAGCACGTTAAGCTTAAGAGCCCGGAAAATATAAAACAACGGTCTAAGAAAAAGTCCAAGAAAACAGCAAAAGTAAGCTAAGAAAACTAAAAATATAAAACTAAAAAAAAAAATTAAAAAAAGAAAATATATGTATGTACATAAAAATAAACAACAATAACAATCATGAGTGCGCCAGCAACAATATTAACGACAATAACATACACACGAGCATTAATGAGAAAAGAAAAAATCAAAAAACCTGAAATCGCCACGAAATGAAAGTGAGAGTTTCCAACAACTAGCCCCGCTGTGCCCCTTACCCGCCTTCACCATCAAAGCAAAGTGGCATAGTAAATGCAATAAAAGTAGAAGCGACTGCTGTAATAATTATAATAAAAAGACCGAAAAAAGACACACACACACACATAAATATATGCAGTTATGTCTGCTGGTTGGAGAAATATTAAAGTGTGCGAAAAGTTACAATATTCATAATTGTTTGTGTCTGCACGTTTATTGAAAATTTTCCCACATAAAAACAAGTTTAAGTACTACAACAATAAGTTTTCAAGCAATAACAAATGTACATATATACTTATTATGATGTTTACATACATGTACATACATTTATTTGTACTTTTATATTTATTGGAGTCAAATGTAAATTATTTCGTGATTATTAATTTCATGAGAATAAATATTTTATGTATTTTTCTTTAATAATTACTAATTTTTGTACATTAAAAAATAATTAAAAACAAAGAAATTTAAAAAAATATTAAAGTATTAAACAAAATTTAATTAAAAAAAAAAAATGTTAAAAAGTAAAATATTAAAAAAAATAAAGTATTAAAAAAAATTATTATTGAAAAAATTTTTTAAATTAAAAAAAAAATAATTAAAAGTTAAATGAAAAAAATAAAGAAAAAAAATGTAAAACATAAAAGAAACAAAAAATTATAATTAAAAAAAATAAAGGAAAAATTGATTAGAAGAAGAACAAATCATACCGTTATCCAAGATCTTGAGGAAATCAAGTTGTGATCTGTTCTGGATATTTGCGAAAGCGACGTTCAACATGCAGAGAAATAAATCGAATTTGTTGAAGTTAAGTTGTAGGACCTTCGACCAGAATTAGAAAACGGTCTAAAACGCCTGTTATACAAAAAACAGTTCTTCAAACTAGATACATAACCAGAAGTAGCTTTGGTCGTTTGTAAAACATCTGGTTGCACTATGAACATGCTATCGTTTAAGTGATTCGCTAGACTCAACCAGTTCAACCTAACCTACTCCTGGATTATGTCTGCAAAAGTCATTGTAAGACTAAGGAAGTTTGAATCTTTGGTTGGCTCTCCACTGTTCTTGAGAGATTTGATTGCCAGTTTTATAACCGTGAAAATTTATAACTTGTGATTACCTCAAATGTTGCCCAAGGCATTGATGTGTTATATTTAGATTCGGGATTAAAGTTGTTTTTGACGCGGTGTATAGACAATCCAGTCCAAAATTAAAATTAACCAAAATTACAATTTTTAATTTCTGATTTAATATGTAAGATATTATCTACTTAAACAATTAATGGTCTTTTTTTTGAAAAATAAAAAATAATTTTAATTATTATATTTTATTTATTTAATATAATTTATTTTTTTCCGTAATCAAGATATTATTTTGTATTTATGAATATGAAATGCTGAAAAACACAAAAAGCTAAGAATAAAAGCCTCTTTAAATGAGTTCGAGTTGAAAAAATTAATAAACACCTGCTGCAATGTTTAAAACAAAATTAATAACAATAACAATAATTATTTGTTTATACACAAGCTTGTGTGATTACATATTCCGCGTGTAAAGTTTTTCTAATGCTCACCGGTTATGTAATATTATGTGAGAAAGCATGTTAGGCATACATGCAACCACAAAACTGCAGCACAGCAACAAAAAGAACTCGTCAAACAGCTGGTGAAATGGTGTAATAAACAAACCATGCTTGGATGCAAATATGTGTATATATAAATATATACATATATGCATGTAAGTAGTATGTGTAGATATGTATTTTCTTTTCCACTCCATTCATCATGTATGTTATGACATGGAATTGGTATTGGTATGCCATATATGAACTGGCATGGTTAAGGAAAAGTGTGGCAAGAAAGTGTAACACTTTTTTCTGTGGCAATTAAGCGAAGCTATTATAACGGGCTGTAATTATTTAATGGAAGCAGACAGAGGTATATGTGAGCGTAAAAAGAAATAAATAAAATAAAATAAAATAAAATAAAATAAAATAAAATATAATAAAATAAAATAAAATAAAATAAAAAAACAAAATAAAATAAAAAATAAAAAAAAAAAATAAATAAAATAAAAGTAAAAAAAAGTAAATTAAATAAAATAAAATTAAATTAAATTAAGTACAATAAAAAAAAATAAAATAAAATAAGTAAAATAAATTAAAACAAAAAAATAAAATAAAATAAAATAAAATAAAATAAAATAAAATAAAATAAAATAAAATAAAATAAAATAAAATAAAATAAAATAAAATAAAATAAAATAAAATAAATTAAAATAAAATAAAATAAAATAAAATAAAATAAAATAAAATAAAATAAAATAAAATAAAATAAAATAAAATAAAATAAAATAAAATAAAATAAAATAAAATAAAATAAAATAAAATAAAATAAAATAAAATAAAATAAAATAAAATAAAATAAAATAAAATAAAATAAAATAAAATAAAATAAAATAAAATAAAATAAAATAAAATAAAATAAAATAAAATAAAATAAAATAAAATAAAATAAAATAAAATAAAATAAAATAAAATAAAATAAAATAAAATAAAATAAAATAAAATAAAATAAAATAAAATAAAATAAAATAAAATAAAATAAAATAAAATAAAATAAAATAAAATAAAATAAAATAAAATAAAATAAAATAAAATAAAATAAAATAAAATAAAATAAAATAAAATAAAATAAAATAAAATAAAATAAAATAAAATAAAATAAAATAAAATAAAATAAAATAAAATAAAATAAAACAAAATAAAATAAAATAAAATAAAATAAAATTAAATTAAATTAAATTAAATTAAATTAAATTAAATTAAATTAAATTAAATTAAATTAAATTAAATTAAATTAAATTAAATTAAATTAAATTAAATTAAATTAAAATAAAATAAAATAAATAAAATTATATAAAATAAAACAAAATAAAATAAAATTAAAATAAAATAAAATAAAATTAAAATAAAATAAAATAAAATAAAATAAAATAAATAAAATTATATAAAGTAAATTAAATTAAATTAAACTAAAATATGTTTGGTCATATTAAAATAAATTAAATTAGATTTATTTAAAAAAATAATAATAGTTAAAAAAAATATTATTAAAAAAATAAAATAAAATAAAATAAAATAAAATAAAATAAAATGAAAGAAAATAAAATAAATTAAAATGAGATAAACTAAATGTATTAATTATATTAATTATAAATGTATTATTTGTATGTAAATAACTATTTTCCACTACTTTCACAGAACTGCACTGGCTTTTGAAGAAACTTTTCCTTTCTATTTCATATTACGTAAGAAACACCACACACACGTATATGTACATATTTGCCAACAAATTTTAAAAGACCCAAAAAGCCATAAGTAGAAGTCTGTATAAAATTAACACAGAAAATAAAAATATAAAATAAAGGAAAAAAACTAAATAAGTGAAAGTTTAATTCCGCATTATTGCTACGGTTCAGTAAAATCCCATATATCAGTGGCAGCTTTTTTTTACTGTTGTTGAAGTTAGTCGACAACATGGAAATTATCAAAAAGTGAAATAATAATAATATGAAAAGTAAAACATAATACTCTACATTTATTAACTAAAACATGTGTATGTATGTATATATTAATGTGCATGCTAGCACATATACATATGTAAGTGCATAAATGTATGTTTGCATATATAATTTTTTTGTGTTTAACAGTTGTTTTGTTAGTATAAGTATGCCAAAACATACTGCAGTATTGTATATATGTATGTATGTACATATGCACTAATGTATGTATGGAAAATGCGAACTTCAAAGATTTAAATTACATTTTTATTTAAATTTTTGGTATGTTTTTTTTTATTTTTTCTTCTTTCTCTCAAAACTCCTGTTATAATTTCCTTTTAGTCATTTTCACTATGCGTATATATGTATGTGCGCATATAAATATGCATGAGTTGATTATGTTTTAAAATTGTATTATTAACATCAGCCAACAACAAAACTAAACGAGCGCTGATACTGCGTTGTCGTAGTCCCAACGATATTGAGCGTTCGCCACTTAACACTGCTCAAGCACAGAGCGGCTCCCTAAGCGCTGGCTGACCCTTCTCTCCACATTTTGTTTTTATTTTATTTTCATTGGTATCTTTATTATTATTTTATTTGTACGATTATGTTATGTTTTTTTTTTGTTTTTTTTTTTTCTGTCAAAATAAAAGACCGCTCGCTTGACCGGTTGTGCCACTCGAGCGTGCTTCTAATGAAAGTGAAAATGGGAACGTGAATTTTTGGGCTCGTGAATTTCGTGAGATTTTGCAGGCGTTGTTTTTTTTCATGAAATTGTTTCTCTTTTATATTCAAAGAAATTTATAAATATTATGCTAAATTTTTTTAATTGCATGCAAAATTTGTCTACAATTATCACTGCCTTTTGGGACTACTTTCTTTGCATAAAGCGTCTTTGATCATTTGCTATGAGATGACGTTTGCAGATAAAGAAATTTATGTTTCTTTTGTATATTGTTAGTGTTTACCTTTTTGAGCGTGTCGTCTTTTCTTTTAGCATTTTAATGGACACTTCCTATTGAATATATGGGAAGTTGGGCAAATCATTATATTTGCATTGAATTTGTTTAATATATACAATAGAAAATAATATATATTATATATTGTGTTCCACTTCTTTATAAGAAATTAATTATTCGCCTTTAAAGTGTCGGACTTGTTTAAAATAATAAATACTTAATGTAAACTTTCAGCCATAAATAAATTATCAAAAGAAAGGCAATAGCTGCGATGAAAGCTGAACTTCATGTTCATCAGTTGCTTATAAATTAATATATATACTAATACTTACCAAAGTTGAGTAGTGGCAGCAAAATTAAATTTTTTAATTTTTTTTTTTTTTTAATTTATTTTTTAATATTATTGAATATAATTTTACATATTATTTGAGTCTCAATAGTTAAAAATCGCTTTCAAAATTACTCATATGTGAACATATACATTTGGCGCTTTATAAATGCAGAATCGAATTTTAGTCGAACTGGAAGTCCAATTTATGCTTTAATTTTCCCTTAACAAATACTCTCCAGCTTATTCAAAGTGCCTCCCAAAGACAGGGGGTTCTTATGAGAGCTTCTCATTTCATATCGTAAATGCACTTGGAGGAGTTGGCACACCCTGCCGAGGGGAGAACACAATTAGAAAAATGTATTTAAAAAAAAATTCTATAACTTTCAATGTAGGATTGGCCAAGGTGCGAATACCTAACCTTTTGCATGGTTGCACAGCTGCATAAACGCTGAAATATATTTTTAAATTTTTAAATTTATTTTTTTACCATTATATTAGTTTGCTAGGCGCCAAAATGTAGGCAACATTGTTAGTAAGGGTATTTTAATTCATTCATGCTAATTGTAGGCTTCGAATAATCTTAGTATGCAACATTTCTTTGAATTTGTATATTTCTTAAGCTAGAGCGTTTGGCTGATATTTTTGAAAACATTCCACATTTTTGGAAGTTTTGCCACAACGCCTAAAAGTAGACAAAATTTTTTTATTGCTTAAAACATCTAATAGTTTGCTAGAAAATATATTATACTCGGAAAATGAGCTGCTGATACAATATGAAAGTCAATATGTATAGCTGAAGGTATGAAATAAACAGAAAGTCCTGAAATGAATAAATGAGTTTTTCTTCAACGCAGAAATGTAGGCAATTTTTTTTCTATATTTTGCTTGAAATTTTTTGTTTCAAAAGAAGAGGTTATATTAGGTCTAAAACCAATGGTTTTGAGAAGCTATGACGAGCTTTCAGTGCTCTGATTTTTATAATATGATTTCGATCTCTAAGCTTGGGTGGCTACCTAGTACTTATGCCTATAGGGTTCAAGTACTATCAATACTTTTCTAAGATATAGTAGTGATAAAACGCATCACTGAGGAGCAGTGCTTCTTGGGGTGTATTTTGGAACAAATTACCCATATCAACGAAAGTGCGAGACCCCATGAATTTCATTATGGGTTGCTCAAGATCCATTTGGATTTATACATATGTGCGCTCAAATATCTTTCATCATAACTCCAACAAAAAAAAAGCGTATCCATGTAAATAAAAAGTCCGTAAGATCTTATTTCCAAACAAAGATCGTGCAAAAAAAAAAAAAGGGAGAAAAGAAGATGAAAGCCTGTGAAATTATGTGTGTTTTCTACAAACATCATCACCAAATTTGCCCCAAATGCGAAAGTCGTACAACAGCTGACCCACTTAATCATTACCATAATTTTTATTTACATATTGTACAAACCAAAGTTGCCATACTTAGTTAAAAATAAAAAAAAATAAAAAACTTTCGGCTAATGTAATGCAGATTTAAGGCTTTTAACGCAGGCATGTTGATGTATAGATGTTGATATTATTGAAACGTCATCGGCAATAAATAAATATTTTTATTTCTTTTTTTTTTTGGTTTTAATTCTTTTTATTTCGCAATTTCTTTTCACTTTCGTGCCACAAGTATGAAGATCGTGCGTATTACACTGCCTCTTGCGTTTTTGCTGTTGTGGCTGTTGTTGTTTTTCTTCTTTTGGAGCTGTGGTTAAATTGCGGTTCATATTCTTGTTGTTGTTATTGTTGTTCTTGCTGTTGTGCTAAAAATATGCACACCGAATTGGGTCCATAAATTATTTACACAAATTTGGCGCACAACTCGTTTCTGATTTTACTCTGTCCATGGCTGGTTGGTGTTGTTACTGTTGTTGTTGCGTTGAATTACTGAATAACTTTTAACCCTTCCTCATTGTCGCATTTCTCCCATTCCAGCATCTTTTGGCGGGTTTCTAGTAATATAGGTACATATATATATACATATATAGGTACATATATACATATATTATTTTTCCACATTTTTCTGTTACTGATCTGAGCAGTGAAAGTGAAAATAAAAGTAAAAGTTATCTTAAGTTAAATATAATATAATATATGCAGACATACTTGTACACGTATGTATGTGTATATGTGTGCGCATTAATATTCATATGAACTTTTTTCCTCTTCGCTGAGCTTGTATTACCAAAAGTGGCGTGTCAAATTACTAAATATAGTGGAAGTCGAAAGCAACCAGGAAAACGAAAGAGAAAAATCTTTTATCATACATTATTTCTTTTTTTTGCGATGCCAAAATTAGTGGTATTTTTGTTAATTTTTTTCCTTTTCAATTTTTTTTTTTGGATTTTTTTTTACCTTTACCTGATTTCAACTTTGAACAATTCTATTTCACTAAAATTTATTGTCTTTGGCAACTAAATCTATTGTTACTATGCAAACACACATACATACATATGTACTTACACATCACACCGACATACATATACATACATATATAGTTTTCATACCCTCTTTCATGCCAAATCTTCACACTCTTAAACCTTTCTTAATTTCTACTTTTAAACACTTTCGTTTTATTTTCTACACCAAATTATTTTCCATAATTTTTTCTGTTAAATTTTTTTTAATTTACAATATTTTCTATTCATTTTTTTGTTTTCAGGCAGGAAATCTCCATTTTTGGGGTTCATTTGCAAAACAAACGGTAAATTTATAGTCTTTTTTTTTGTTTCGTTTGTTTGCATTTTCTGTTTGTTCCTTTCCTTTCTTTTCGCTTTTTGCGCTGCTGTCATTGTATTTGTGTTTGTCTTTGCTTTTTTGTATCTTTGTTATTGTTACTATTGATGCTGGCTTTTCAATGTTTCTTTTTTCTTTTAAATAAATTAGTGAGAAAGTTCAACGAAAATATAGTATTTGGTTTCTTCATAAATCAAAAAAAAAAAATTATATAAAGCACATAAGAAATAGCTGATTTTATTAAATTTTTTTTAACATTGAATTAAATTTTTTGAATATTGAAAATAAATTATTTGAACTTACTTTGCCTTGCTTTGCTTAGAATGCTATATATATTTGTTTATATATTACATACATATGTATATATTTGCATGCATAGATTGTTGTAATAAAATCGCGAATGCCTGGAAAAATTCCAAAAATATTCAGTAGTCTACTCTTAACAACGCGGTATATGACACTAGTTGGTAACTAGAATGCTACGAGATTACATGTATACGGATAATATAAATATAAATATACCAGAAAATAATAAAAAAATTAAATGAAAGGAAATAAAAAAATTAAAAGAAAAAAGAAGAAAATAAAAGAAAATTAAATTAATTAAAAAAATAATAAATTTAAATAAATAAAATAAAATAAAATAAAAATAATATAATATATTGAGTTGCCCAAAAGAAACCGGCGTTCCATTTTTTTAATTTAATGAACTTTAAAATAAATACAATAAAAAGAATTTAAGTAAAATACACGTAATATGAAATAAATATAATAAAATAAAATTAAATAAATAAAAATAAAATAAAATAAAAAATTTTAAATAAAAAAATTAAAATAAAATATAATAAAAAAATTAAATCAAATAATGTAAATTTGAAAAAAAAAATTAAATTAAAATAAATAAAATTAAATTAAATAAAACAAAAAAATTAACTCAATTTAAATAAAGAAAAAAAACTAAAACAGAAAAAATTAAAGGAAGTAAAATAAAATACAAAAATTAATTAAAAAAATATATATAAAATCAAATAAGAACAAATAAAATAAAAAATATATAAAAAAGCAAAATAAATAAAAATAAATAAAAAAAGAATTTAAGTAAAATAAAAGGAAATATAATATAATAAAATTAATTAAAATAAAAATAAAATAAAATAAAAAATATAAAAAATAATATATAATATAAATTAAGAAATTAAACTAAAATATAAAAAAAAAAACAAATAATTTAAAATAGATAAAAATTAAAAAAAAAACTAAATTAAATTAAATTAAATTAAATTAAGATAAATAAAATTAAATTAAATAAAACAAAAAAAATCAATTCAAATTATATAAAGAAAAAAATAATAAAACAGAAAAAAATAAAGGAAGTAAGATAAAACACAAAAATTAATTAAATATTAATTAAAACAAAAATATAAGAACAAATAAAATAAAAAATATATAAAAAAGCAAAATAAAATAAAATAAATCTAAAAAAATCAAGATAACTAAAATAAAATATATTAAATAAATAAAACGAATTAATTAAAAATAATATAATATAATATAAAATTAAAAAATTGGACAAATCAAAATGAAAAATTAAATAATAAAAAATGAATTAAATTGAATTGTTCCTCTATTGGCGAAAACTGAGAAAATCGAGTTTCTCTTGAGGCCAATTCTTCAATAGCGAAATCCGTCTTCGTAGACAGAAACAGTTGGTAATCATTTGGTGTTAGGTTTAAATGCATAAAAACGTCTCGGAGCTTGTGATGAGTCACTATCGATGTGTGTGGTCTGGCGTTGTGCCCATAAAATATCATCTTCTGGGCATTTGCTTCCTTTAGACGGTCCAATTGTTGACAATATTGGTCCGAATTAAGAGTTTGATTGCAGCTCATAGTTAATAATTCCTTTGCCATTCCCACCAAAAACACAACAAAACCTTCTGGCCGTCAATCCTGGCTTGGAGACCGTTTGTGCCAGTTCACTATCCATAGACCACCACAGTTTTCGTTTGACGTTGCAGTAAATGATTTTCTTTTCACCACCAGTCACCGTTCCTTTCAGAAATCGGTCGAGTTGGTAAACACTTAGGAGCTATTCGCAGATGGAAATACGATCCATGAGTTTTTTTCTAGTTAACCCTTGTGGCATCCATACATTGAGCTATTTTGTGCATCCAGCCCTTTCCAAGTGGTTCTAAACTGTTTCTGGTGCAATGCTTAGTTTCTGGACAATCGAGAGTGTTCGCATGAACGTGAGATACAGTTCACCAAAATAATGGATTACTTTTTACTTGAGCTAATATATTTAATTAATATGAAATAAAATAAAATAAAATAAATAAAAATAATAAAAAATTAGAATCTCAAAAAAATAAAATAAAATAAAATAAATAAAATTAAAAATTAATGATAAAAAAATGGAATATAAAATAAAAAACTAAAGATGAATCAATCAAAATTATATGAAATAAAATTTAAAAATTAAATTAAATTATATTAATTTAAATTAAAGATAGTAATGGAAAATAAAATGGAATATATAACATAAATATGTCTTTTAGTCCTTGATATATCGCATATAGGTATATTATTGTTATGCTAATCTGGTCCACTTTCCCATAAGAGCAGCCACATCTACATACGCTGCCTCATCCACATTCATATGAAATAAGTCGAACAAACGTGAATGAATGCAATTGCAATTTTCTTAGATGCAATTTGCCAGCAAACAACTATTATTCAATTGCAATCGTAACACTTAACCAGAAAAGACATGCAAAGATTTCGCAACATTTGGTAATACAAAGGCAGAGGCCGAGACAGAGGCCGAAAGCTGAAAGCAGAAAGCAAAAATAGTAGTAACACTGTGAAAAAGCCAGTTCGTCAAGCAAATGCAACCAAGCAGACAGAAACCAGTCAGCAACATAAAAAAAACAAAGAGCAAGAAGAAAAGCAACATCAACTTAAACCAAAACGAAATATATTCGTATGATAAGTGAGAGTGAATAAGAAAGCGGAAATTTTTTTACGAATCTTGGCGAAATGTTGAATTTAAAGTTGTAATTGAAGTTGTTGCTGAAACTGAAGCTGCTGAGCTGAATTGAAAAAGCGACAGTCAAGAAGAAGTTAATATGAAAAGAGATTAAGCGATTTGCCGAGCTTCGTTGTAGAAATATGAAAGAAATTTTTTTATGAATACGAGTACATATGTATGCGCACCTAACCGTTAGTCTATTAATCACAAAGTCTATCAGATCTTAGATAATCCATACACAATTGTCGTATTGTGGAAGATAATTAAAGAGAGGACAGAGTTTTCGAGGAAGAATTGAAGTAAGCTGAGAAATATATATATGTAAATAAAAATGTATTGAAGTGAAGTTTGAAAGAAAGTTACTACACAGCTGTGGAGAGCGAAAAATTTCTTTATACCATATATGAAGAACTGTAGATTTCAGTACTTCAACTTAGTAGAAGTATAACATTTTTCTGGATAATTACTTATACTTGTTGAATGCCATAAAATCTTAGCCAAGTTAATATAAGAGCAGCTAGTTTGGCAGATGCTATAATTTATTAATATTATCCCCGAAACTTTCAGAATACTGAATTTCAGTTTCCATTTAATTGAAGCGACTTTAACCCAAAATAGATTATTTTGTACAATTTTAGAAAGCACCATAAGCCGTATTTTAAATTCGAAAAATTTTTTTTTTTAATTTTTTAACTGCTCAATTGAAAAAGTTAAAATACTTAAATACATTCTACATATTTTAAGGCAATTTAATAATAATAATTTATATAACTAAACAGATTAAAGAAAATTATCTTATGTGATTTAATTTTTTTTTTCAAAAAAGCAGGTAAAAAATAAAATACAACTCCAATTTCATGAAGGCTATAAAAACAATAGTAAAAAGCTTCATCAACAGCCTTGAGCTTTCACTCAATCGGAGTTGACCGTTTAATGAAATCACTCCAACGAAATAAAAATGCGCGCATTGTAGGTCACGCATGCGCCATTAAGCTCAGCGCACTTACGCTCACTCTCACGTATGTAGGTATACCTACATACGCACTCAAAGTGAGAACAATAAAGCTGACGCGAACAGACAGACAGACGAAATTTCACTTTCGTTTACTATTTCATTTCATTTCATTTCCTTTCTTTCATTTCGTTTTTTTTTTCTCTTTTACTATTATTGTTTTGTTGTTTTTGTTATTATTTCAACTTTAAAAACCGCTTGTCTGTGCATTATTTCGTCATTTTCCAACCAAAGTCAGATTTTACAATGGACAATTGTACCTTACTCCTCACCTCTCTTGCACATTTTCTTTTTCGTTCGCTCGTTCGTTCAATTTATCATTTTCGCTTGTTTGCTTTCTGGTTTTCCTTGTTTCTGGCCAGACACATACATATGTTTGTACATACTTTATTTGTATACGAGTATGTATGTATGTATATACACTCATTTGAGTTTTATTACCAACCCACAGCTGTACAGCAGCGAGCCCACTCTGCGCCAATGAATTTTCGTATTTATTTCTGTCTCTTTATTTATTACAATTGTTGTTACTTGTTGTTGTTGCGATTTTACGATGTAACTTTTGAATACGGAAATGATTTTCAGCGCACTGTTGCCGCTTGACTTTTGGACTCGTATGTGATGTGTTGATTTACGATTGCCGGTGCGCGGCGTAAGAGACGCTCTGTGGGAAGAGGTGTCGAGCGCGAGTGCATGTGTGTTTGTGTATGTGTGTATATGCAGTCTTTGGTTGCGCATGCGTATTTTTTACTTTTTGGTTTATACGAATTGCTGGTGTTTCTTGTTTGTTTGTTTTGTTGGTGTGTGAATTTTTATTTATTTTCATTTTTATTTTTTTTTTGTTACGCTCTTTGTTTGCTTATTTCTGCATGTAATGTGTGTGTGTGTGTTTTTGAATTTCTTGCACATTTCTTTCCATTGCAGTTGCATTGTTTATATTGCGGTTTTCTGTGAATTGTTTGCTTTGATTTTTTTTGCCTAATTTTTGTTTAGTGCCAATTGGCGCCTTTTAATTGCAAATGGCTTGATTTATTCATAAGCGCTAATTTTAAGCGGTCATTTAGGTATTTTTATTGAATTATTAACCTACTTTTACTAGTGGTTTGTGATATATATTTTTTTGAACCGGAAAAATTTAGTTGCAAAATTTGGAATTTTTAGGAAATTATTTAAAAAAGAAAAATATTTAAAAATAAGTTATACGCAGTTGTTTTTACTGTAAATATTTTAAGGGGAATAACTTTTTAATAATAAAAATAAAACTAACGATTGATACCTTCGTAAAATTTAAAAATAAAATATAAGAAATTTTTTGAGAATTGTTAGACATATCCTTATAAAAAAATCACTATATATATTTTACAGTTGAATAAATAATAATATATGTTTGGCGAATTGTTAGGCATTATCCTTTTAAAAAATTCACTATATATATTTCACAGTTCAATATTTAACATTTACTTTTTAATACCACACTTTTAAAATGAAAACATTATAATATTTTTTAATTTATTTTATTTTCTTGCATAACTTCTTTGTGCTTTTACCATAATATCTTAAATATTTTGATGATTTTTCACTAAAAATAAGAGCGTTTTTTGAATCAAACCATTTTTTGGTAATATAAAAAAATATTAAAATTTTTTAGTTCTTGAGCTGGAAATTTTTTTCTTTATTTTTAATTTTTGTATATCGGTTTAATTTCATTTTAAGTTTTAATTTATCTCCTAATTGCGTGCTAGAAAGTTTAACTATCAATATAAAAAATACCTTTATATAAACTACGTGTTACCTAGCTTTCTTTTGGAGTTAATATTTGTCGAAATTTTGAAAGAAAAAACTTATATTTTATTATTGGAAAATTTGTTTATCATTTACGTGGTTAAAAATTTATATTTGGAAAATTAAGTCAATTAAGGAAGGTTATTTATTTGTTATTTTAATAGGTTACAATTTTTTTTGAAACTACTATTTCGCATAATATTAAATTCACTACACTCTCTTTGACGAAAAGTTTATTTATCGCCAGCAAAAAATATATTAATATTGATTTAAATTTTACGGCAAACTTATATGAGAAAGTCTTCAAAAAAATTACTAAATTTCAAAGTCTTTCATAAGCTTAAATTTTTTATTAGAGTTCAAGAAAAATATAAAAATAAAAAACAATGAGTAAATTATAAAGATCAGGTTTTATGTTATCCATTAAATTAATCACGATAAGGTTTCCAATAAAACTTTAAATTTCTCTAAATAGTTTCCTATAGATAGCATTTTAAGAAAGGAACTAAATAAAGAGAACAGATTTTGAATAAGAAAAAATGGTGCTATAAGCATCCTTAATTAGCAATGAAAGTCGGATATCTAATTTCCCCATCTCGATAACGAAGGAACTTAAATAATTCCATCCCTATATTTTTCGCCAAATTTTTTATTTAATATTATATAATGGTGCCAATAAAACTTGATAACACACTTGAAAACAGTATTAAGTAAAATGCATTAGAATAATTATTTCCGAAATATGTTGAAAACTATATCAATTTAGAACCCAATAAAAAATTTGATATTTTCAATTGCTTAAAAAATTATTTATAATACTTCGATATCAAATTTTTCGTGGCGACTATTTCGATTTTTTTCTTAAAAAATCATCATTGTAAAGATTGTCGTGTCTAGAGGTTAGAACATACTCTTTGCAAATGAAAGTCCCTTTTAGGGTTTCTTTCTCCTTGTAACTATTGCCGCAGTGATTCGATGTTACGCACATCATGTCTGCCTTCTATACCTTATAAGTTCTTATGACTTTCTTTCATTCCATGACGTTCATAGTATCTACCACAAATAGCTCTCTTAGAGTGCGCTCATAAGTGCAGAGCGGCATGTGGAAACTCCTTCATGATGGCTAAAGTTTTTGGAAAGCCCCCTTTCTTGTAAACCTGTCCTCTTGCTAACTGTTTGGTATGTTATTATGCCTAACTACTCATATTAGGTTCACAGTGGAAAGTGTAAAGTGTGTGAAGTGGACTACGACAATTCTCTATCGTCTCTGATTTTATTTTAACAGATACCAGCGCTATCTGGTATGAATGTAGACATAATACTAAGGGGATCTTTAAGCAAATAACAGTCTCATGTATGCCCTTCAACTGTGATTGAAAGTACTATAGTGTTTCCGCACATGAAAGAACTTGTCATTACCAATGCCTTCTGGGAAGATTGCGATAATCACCTTAAGTTTTCATGAGACATTTTTTTCCATCCCTTCTAGTTTTTACAATTAACGTCGTCGCTGTTAACAAATGTGACTTCAATAAATACATTTAGTTACTGAATTATTTGTGATTTTCATACTTTTCAAAATTACCGTTATATGGAAAGTAGGCGTAAACTTGCTTCCATTTCCCCCAATTGCAGTTCATACCATACTTGGGACATAAATAATGTGTGAATCAAATTTCATCAAAATATTTCAAACTGTACTTAAGTTAGCGACGGACAGACAGACAGACATGAATACAGGAACCTTGAAATTTGATATAAATACTTGCAGCCGATTTAAAAATAAATTAATTTTTATAAAAATGAAAAGTTAAATTTAGTTTAGGTTTTCGTATCGAAGAATCTGTCTTTCATTCAATCGAAGCTCTCTTGACCCCACTTCATAGACCAAATCCTTTTCAAGTGTTCTAATTTAGTAAATATTTAGTATAAACAATGTATAATAAACTGGCGCTGACTTCGATTAGAGTATTTAGTCTTGTGGCTTAACATATATACTCATTTCATTCATTTATTTTATTTATTTTTTGTCATCCAAAACTGCTGTGTCTTATCTCTTTTAAATTTTTTCATAAGCTTTTTTCATCACTGTTGATGATAAGCGATAGCAATTGTTTATAAGTCACAATTGCCCAGTCATTTCAACCGAAGCAATTTCTTTAAAGTGTTTTTGTTTAATCCTTCGCATCAGAAAGATTTTGTAACAATTTATAAGAATACTATAATGAACTGCGATTTTTTTCACATTTTTGGCGTCACCAGCGGGAACAAACGTGTAGTCTTCAATTAAATTGTCGTCATTGTGTGGTAAAAAAATATGAGTGCTCTCAGGCTACGAGCCAATTGAAAATTGAAGGGTTGGCTATTTGAAAAAAAAATAAAATAAAAAAATATTCTGAGTATTAAAACGAGCTAAAGCCGGTAGATAAGTAGAATCTGTTGAAATAATAACTTCAAATTATTAGAGCGACAAGTACTAAGTACTTACAGGAGTCTATGGTACATGCATAAAAAATATATACATACATGTACGTATTAAGAGTTTTGTTCAAATATCAGCAGACACACTTGTCAAGTGCATGTGGCTTAAATGCATTTTTTTACTCAAGTTACTTATATATAAATAAATTTTTTCTCTCACTTCAACACACTAAAGTGTCATCATTTCCATCAAACACAATTATTTGAAAATAATTTAAGAAAATATTGAATTTCATAACATATATATATATGTCTGCCAATACTCATTACAACTATTTGACTTCTTGCATTGCAGGCAAATCCTCATCGAATAATAAAGATGTTATCTGCGGCGATGATAAATACAAAGAGGAAGGTGATCTCTGGAATGTGGAGGCCCAAACCGCATTTCTCGGACCGAATTTGTGGGATAAAACTCTGCCGTACGATGCCGATCTTAAGGTAACACAAGTTAGTATCATTTCGGCTGCGTAGTGAAGCGTGCTAAACATTTATATGTTTTCATAAAATATATGTTTTATATGAGTTTCATATTAATATTTCTAATTTTCATATATAATATGTACAAAAGGACACTATAATAACAAATAACTAACTATACACACGTGCAAATAAATAAATAAATAAAAAATAAAAAAAAATTGCTAAATTTCTATACAGCCTTTCCAACAGTCAACTAACTGCAATTAGTTACACACACATACACCCGCACACAATTACACAATAGTGATTTTCCATAATTCATAAGCTTTGAAGCTTCAGTAGTGTCAATTGCTTTGTAGAAATTTGTTTAAAGTTTAATAAAAAAACAAAAAAAAAATATTTTTAAAAATAGTATAAATACAAATTCATGCATACAGTCTGTTTTGCATACACACTATAGCATAAACATATTTGTGTATGTATGTACATTTGCACCACGTGCCACGAGAGTGTTTTTTGTATGTCCCTACTTTGTATATATGAATGTACGCATGCACTTGTGTGTGTAAATTAATGCGTATTTGTTTAATAATTTTATAAAATTTTTAAGAATTTATTAACTAATTTAAAGCTTTTTTTTTAATTTTAAAGTTTTTTAAAGTTGCTTTTTATATCATTTTTTTTAAATTAAATTTTAGTTTTTTTAACGATATTATTGCTCAAAGCTGTGATTGTCAGCGGTGAATTTAGATTTGTAGGAAGGAAGTGGTAATATTTCTATTCGAGTATTGTACCTATACCAGTTTTAATCACCAGTATATGGCGGCTGCAGTAGCTGAGAGGTTAGCAGTACATGCTATCTTCTTTCCAAAATTATAGAAAATTAAAAAAAAAAATAATAATAAATTTTTCTAATTACTCTCACCCCTCGGCATGGAATCTATACCACTCCGCGACTATTTCTGAAACAAAATAAAAAGTTCTTCATAAAAAAACCATGCAGAGGTGGCTTAAAACACTTAAGCTTAAGGTCACTATATTTCACCAAAATTGACTTTGTTTTGAGTGGCCTTCTTCAGTGTTCATAACCTCGCCATCTTTTTAGTAATAAAAATCCTGAGAGTTAACGGCAGTCACTTCCAGAGAGTCTTTGCGTGACATAGTGTTTGATTAAAGTACCTCTGTTTATAATGCAGCTGCGTATAACCCCACTGAATCCGTGGATTCTCTTCAAACATATTAAAGTCAATTTGTTGAAAATGAAACCCCTTCCGATGACAAATGCTTATATGAGTTTACGCTCACAATATCGATATTCCTTATTTTAGATTTAGCTAAACTGCTGTCGGATCTTGCTTTTGTTTGACTATGACTCGGCCAGTAACATTGTTGCTACTGCTTTTTCTCAATAACTCACCGGTCGTTTCTTCTTGTACCTGTTCGGCGTATTTTGGAAGCACGAAAGGAAGCAAAGTCATTTCCCACCTGTTCTTTCCACGCATTCTCTTGTTTTGCTGAAGTATGTCAATATCGCCGAACATATCTTACAACTTATCATGTAATCGTCTACGATATTCGCCGTTACCAATGCGGAAAAGTCCAAAATTCTTCCCAAAAATCTTCGGGAAAACTTTTTTCTCGGAAGTTCTTAATGCTGACTAATCGGTGTTGTTGTTAATAGCCTCGGTACCATTAGCGTGATAGATACGATAAGCGGCTTATAGAACTTGATTTTTGTTCGTTGAGAGAGGGTTTTTCTTGTCAACCGCCTGTTCAGTTCAAAGTATCATCTTTTGGAGTGATTCTACGTTGGATTTCTGATATAGCGCTGTTGTTTGTTTAATAGCAAGATAGATTTTGTAATGTTGTCTTTTCTATTTCATTACCATATACATACTCTTCTCTTCCTTGTCCAATCTAAAGGAAGTAGAACTTGCGGTCGGTGTTCTTTTTTGGGGGATTTATAGGGAAATCTTCTTAAGTTCCGGCAACGGGGATTGGAGTAGGCACCGGTCCTTCAGAAATCTGTAATAAAAATAACCTACAATTTATTACCAAGCACTCAAAAGCTAGATTAATCTAAATAGAAATTTTTGAAAGTGAAAAGGGAAATGAAGTGAAAATGATACACTTACCAAAGATGTTGCGGTTGCTGCGGATGATGAATTGAAAAAGTGGGGCGTAAAACTAGCAAAAATGTTTTTTTTTTATAAATTTCCACATGAAATGGAAGTCCGAAACGGGTCTAACTGGCCCCTCACCCTAAATTTGAAGAGTCAGATATGTGAATAAACCAGCAGCACCGACATCTACTGGTAAATTTTATAGATACTGCCCAGGGTTGCACGCATAAACAGCGGGTTGTTGGGCCTGATGATGTCGGCATATGACCGCAGTGGTTTGCTCTTGTGGAATATTGCGCTATCTCCATTTAGTTCATTCACTTGAAGTGGTTACTTGATAAAGAAATACCTTGCCTGAAACCGCATTCATTATGTAGTATGGACAACATAAGGTTCACTTTTTATCAGCTTTGGTTCCCTCGTTATTGATTATTTTATTTGAAATCTATTGCCTTAGAAAAATCATTTCAGAAGCGAACTCTCAGATAGTGAAGTCTCTAGCCTAACAGAGGACAGGCACATAAATGATAAGAGATCGTTTTGTCGCTCTAGTAATTTTTAAGCTACTGCAGCATCTCATATCCATGTTAACAGGCAACCAAGTGGCTGATAGGTTGTTCAATTTATCTAAATATATAAATAAATATATATATAAATATATTTTTGTCTGTATTAAATATTTGCAGATCTAGAAAAAAGTCTTCCAAGGCAGTTTCGGTAGTTTTTTAAATTTCTCAATTTAAGTTCAGTTTCTAATTTTTCATAAGTTTTCAATTGAATTAGATTTTGAAAGTTCCTGCTTTGGAATCTGTAAGGCCAGTAAGGTCTGAAACAGCCTGCAAAAGCAGGTGAAAGTTGCTCATAATATAGTTAATAATAGTCGTAAGTGAACTTGTTTGGGGGATTCCTCGAAGGTTTTTTTGGACCCTTCAATATAATTTAGGCGAAGTAAAACTGTAAGAGTGCTAGCCCTGTAAAGCTTTCTTTATGAAAGCGAAATTTTTTTGCCTAGGATATTGAAAAACGTGGAGGAGATATATTTTTCCAATACTACTTATGGATTTGATGGAGGTTGCCTCCTCGTAAATTCCCTGCAGTAGGCAAAAACAAAATCGGGTACTTGATTTTCCTCCTGTATTTACCCAAAACAAGTTTCACCTTTATTTTCTCTATAAAAAAATCTCCTAGAATCTCGATCTGGTTTTCGGCACTGCAAGTTCATGAACTCGAGGTTTATGATGGTAATTTGAAAAATATTTTTCCATCAATTTTTTTGTTGTTTGGTCTAGCCAGAACTCAAACCCTGGGCTTTCGAATGTTCGTACGCAGCACTAACCACTCGGCTAGTAAGGGCTTCAAAACTTTGAATAAATAGTCTCATGACAATCCAGAAAGTTACAGATTTTCGTCCAAATAATTACAAAAAAAAAAAACAAATTTTAAAAAATTTTTTTTTTTATTTATTTATGCTCAATCACTTCCTTGCAAAGGCACTGCCAGAAAAATTCCCGCTTACAAAATTATATAAGTGCTTTTTTATTTAATTGTCAAATATATTTAATATGTGAAAATTAACAAATCAAAAAATAATTACATAAAGAATTGTTATTAATTCACTCTTTAAATATATAAATTTAAGCATTAAGTATTAATTACCAATAACAAAATATTATTTACTTTTATTTATTCCACGCTTACGTCACCAAATCATCACCACATACATACGCATCTATCTACATAAATGTGTATGCGAAAAATATTATGCAACATACAGTATGCAGATTTGGATGAATTTTTATCGGAAAACAATATACCTGATGGCTTGCCTGGCACCCATTTGGGACACTCAAGTGGTTTGGGGCATCGATCGGATTCATTGGGTCATGCAGCTGGACTGGGACTGGGTCTCGGTCATATAACGACGAAACGTGAACGTTCCCCATCGCCATCGGATTGTATAAGTCCGGAAACATTGAATCCACCATCGCCGGCCGAGTCAAGTGAGTACAGAAAGTTTTTAATTTGGGCAAAAAGATTTTGGTTTTGTTTTTTTTTATTTTTTTATTTTATCCTTCCCTTTGTAAATAGTAGAGTTTTTAGTTAATATCCTGAAATGCTCTCCTTTTACATATGTAAATAAAAGTGATGGCTGGATATAGGTTAATCCTGATTTAATTTTGCTTATAAAAAATCATGACAAGTAAAATTAAAAAGAAAACAAAAAACAATTTTTACGATTACATAATTTATAAATTATTCTAATATAAATTATATTTTTTTAATATGGATTGCAAAAAAATTATTCAATAATAGAATTTTATGGCTTATTGCTGGCATTTTTTAATGTTGATTTTAAAAGCTCTCAGTCTAAGCCAGAGCTTTCATAGCTTTTTACATTGAATTTTAATGTAAATAGTAACTACTCTGAACACTAAATATATGAGACGAAACAATTTTCATTTTGGCGGTCATGAGCTTCAATTTTATGAAAACTGAAATTTTCGGGAAAAAAAGTTTGAAGCAAAAGTTAATTATTTCACAGTTTTAGTGCTATATTTACAACAGGCTAATTTTTTTCTACACTCAAATTTCAAATTCAATGCCAGAATTTATTGTAAAACTCGCTAAGATTTTATTTGAAGCTCATAAAGCTTTCATTTGAAGCTCATAAAGCTTTCATTTGAAGCCCATAAAGGTTTCACTCAAAGCTCACAAAGCCTCCGTTTAAAGTCCATAAAGCTTTCATTTGAAGCTCATAAAGCTTTCATTTGAAGCTCATAAAGCTTTCATTTGAAGCTCGTAAAGCTTTCATTTGAAGCTCGTAAAGCTTTCATTTGAAGCTCGTAAAGCTTTCATTTAAAGCATATAAAGCTTTCATTTGAAGCTCATAAAGCTTCCATTTGAAGTTCATAAAGCTTTCGTTTGAAGCTCATGAAGCTTTCGTTTGAAGCTCGTAAAGCTTTCATTTAAAGCTCATTAAGTTACTAAACTATCTCTCATTGCTCTACCAGCACTCTTTTATACGTTAGAATTATTTGAAGAACAGGTTAGGCAGCATAGAAGGAAAACCTGTAGCTTATTAACATACGATATAGATTTCATTTTTCTTACCACCTTTTCTTTGCCCTCCCAAACCAATCCTTTATGTTTAATTGCTTACCGAGAACAAATTTATGTATTCTGCATTTTCTTTTTTTCATTTTAAATTTTTCCATATTATTTTAGTTTAGAATGAACAGTTGTTGAAACATTGTTGACATAATTAAGTATTTGACATTTCAGCTTTCTCCTTTGCGTCATCGGGGCGAGATTTCGATCCGCGCACCAGAGCATTCTCCGATGAAGAGCTAAAACCGCAACCGATGATTAAAAAATCACGCAAACAATTTGTGCCCGACGAACTGAAGGATGATAAATATTGGGCACGACGCCGGAAGAATAATATTGCCGCTAAGCGATCACGTGATGCGCGCCGCCAAAAGGAAAATCAAATAGCGATGCGTGCTAGATATTTGGAAAAGGAAGTGAGTGATTTGTACATTTTTGCAAAAAAAAAAAATATTTTTTTTATTATTAATTTTTAATTAATTTTTTTCCACCTCCCTGTAGAATTCGACACTACATCAAGAAGTGGAACAGTTGAAACAGGAAAATATGGATTTGCGTGCGCGTCTCTCAAAATTCCAAGATGTGTAATGTTAAGCAGTACCACCACCCTTATATTTACATATATACATATATATATATATATAATATGTATGAAACATACATCCAAATATGCATATACACAAGTGTATATGCGTATAGAAATGTGTATATAGACCTCCAAACAAATAAAACAACTACAACCACAACCACCAATCTTAAATGCAACCAACCAGGCAACCAGATATATACATATGTACATACATACATATATGTATAAAATAAATACAAAATAATAATTATTAGAAAAATGCTATTTAACAACAACAACAACAACAACAACAACAACAACAGTAGGAACAGCTATCATCAACTGTCAAACGGCATATTAGCATGTTCTATGTACTCTCACACGCCAACCTCACACACATGTAAAAACTCAAACAATTGGACACACATACATACATAGATATACATATGGGCGAACCAGTGCATCTACAAACTTAAATATATACACACACACATATATATTAAAGAACAAAGTTTATTAATTGCAGCTTATTATTAGAGCGAAAAGAAGCAGTAAATAAGCATACACACATACATGCATACATACATGTAAACAAAAATTTTTAAGTTCAATTAAAAATCGCTGGAAATACTATAAAGTAAATGTATAACAACTTAACAGAAACTGAGTAAAATTAGAATATATAATAAATATACATATATACATACATATAAATATATGTATGACAACTACAACAACAATAACTAACTCCATCAAAAATTACGGCAAGAAAAAAAAATTATGAAAATATATGTGTACATAAGACAAAGCAAATAGAAGCATATTTATTAAAATTAAATATATACATATATACTTACATACATACATAAGTACATGCATACATACACGTATGTATGTACAACTGCAAAATAAAAATCGTGCAAAGTCGCCTAAATTAACCGTTCGTTAATAATAAAAAACAATTAAAAACAACTAAAGTAAATAAATTATTTATCAAGCAACAGAGAAGAAGAAGAAGAGGAAAAAGAAGAAGAGTCAAAGAACTTTAGACAACTAACTAAGAGGTAGCAGCAAAGGCGCATTGGCTGGTGGTGGAGGAAACAGACAAAGGGCGCGCAAATCAAGCGACATACATACATATATACACACCCACTATGTTGAAATAGTTAGCCTACAACAACAGCAACAACAACCTAGAAATGCGAATAATAAAAGTAGCAGCAAGCAAAAAAAGTAGAAAAAGAATTAAAATCGTTTGGTAACTTGAAAAAAATTTAAATTTGCTAAATAATTTGAAACCAAAAAAAAAAAAAATAAAAATAAAAAAAAAATGCGGAAAAATAGCTAAAGTAAAACTAAACAAAAACAAATATGTATGTATGTATACATAAGTAAATAATTTAGTTTAAGCAAACGCAGTTGTAGAAAACAAAGAAAAAATAATGATTTTTGGCATAAAAAAGCTAAACAAAAAAGGAAATCTAAAAAAGAATTGCTGTGTTTGTATGTTTGCAGCGCGATTTAGTTAAAAACAAAAAAAAAAATAATAATAATTTATGAATACGTAGTACATATGTAATATGTATAGAATATGTATTCATGTGTTACATAGAAAATGTTTAAGAATGCGTGAAAAATACTATTTTAAATTATTATTAACGAAAAAATTGTAAAAAAAAACTGCTTACAAAATACCTAGGCTAAATTAAAAATTAAAATAAATTAATTAAAAATAAATAAAACTAATTACAAATTAATGCTAGTTGATTAATGTTACATTGATAATAAAAAAATTGTCAAACATTAAAAAAGAAAACAATAAAAAGCGCTATGTGAATTTTATCAAAAATGTATTTGAAAATGGTAAAATGGAGAATGTTAAAAACCGCTTGTAGAAACAGAGACACACACATACATCCACATGCACACACACGCACATCCGCCTGAACGCAGCGAAAAATACACACATAAATGGGCAGGCCTGGAAAATGGGGGAGATTTCTCTTCTAAACTACCCGGCAACAAGTTGTGTTGCACAAATTAAAATTACAAAATTTTTTTAAATCAGTTATTAATTTATTAAGAGAAATATTAAATAAAAATATTAAAACAAATCGGCGTGACAATAAATTTTATGACCTAACACCTAGTTTTGAAAATTCTCCTTTGAGAACACCTAGTTTTTGGCTAAAGAAAAGGAACAAACAATTATTGCTGGGAATTTGTTGCTGGGTACAGTGTTGCAACATAGTATGTGACGAAAAAGTTTTGTATTTCAAAAAATTTGCAAAAGTTTTTGGAATTTTTAAAGTTGCTTTGTTGCTTAAAAATTTTGCTGCAACATTTCACTGATAACAAAGATTAGATTTTCATAAAATTTTTCAAAAAGTAAACGACAAACATCGATTTCTGCGCGTAGTGCATTGAGATTAACGGTTTAGCAACTTTTAAAGCTGCTTTGTTGCCTAAATATGTTGCTGCAACATTTCACTGAAGATTAAAATTATGATTTTCATATATCATTTTATAATATTAACTACAAATACAAAGTTTTTTTAGTTGTTTTTTATTTTACGAAAACAGTGCTCTAAAGTTGCATAAGAATGTTGCAGCAACAAATGCATTTTTACGCAGCACTGGCTTGTTAGCAAAAATACAGAGTTAAAAAATGCTGCAGCAAAAAAATATTTATTTTAGAACTTTTTCAGAATTTTGTTCAGTTAAAAATTTTCTTAAGTGTCATGTAGAGTTAAACAAAAATGATAATATCTCAAAAGCTTGTGTTGCTGAAATATGTTGAAACATTTCTTAATGATGAAATCTATTTTTTTTACAAATTTTAAATACTTTTACAATAATTTAAAGAAATAAAAAAATTCATAAAAATTTTGCTGGCACATCAGTCAATTAATGTTGCTAAAACATGTTGCAGCAACATGTTGTGTACGGAAAGTTTTCTACTGCTCAAAATGGAATTCTTGCCAAGACTAGCTAAGAGCAGCGCTGTTTTCATGTTGCTTCCAAAATGTTGCACCGGCTGAAATACTTTTTTTTGTGACTTTTGTTGCAACATGTTGCTGCCGCCTGTTGCATATCTTTATTTTCAGCTGTTTTAAACACAAATAAATAATGCATTTCTGAGCCAAAAAAGCGCGTCATTTTAGTCAAACCAAACTTAAGAAAAAATAGACAGAAAAACATAAAACAGAACACGTTAAAGTGAGCAAAATTAGGAAGCTTAAAATACACGAAAAGAGCATTCAGAAAACATTAAAAAAATTCGAAAAAAAAATTAAAAACTGAAAACTGTGTGAAATGAAGAAACCTAAAACAATATGGAAATTGTGTACCTAAGTTTATAATTAACTACGATTAAATATAATAAATAAGAGAATATTCGGAGAAGTTGCAAATGCTTTGCTTAAAAAAAAAAAACTATATAAAAAATAAAAATTATATTAAAATGAACATTAAATAAAATAAATAAATATAAACATAATAAAATAAAAATCAATAATAAAAATAAAAAAATAATAACAATAACATTAAAAATAGTAAAATTTGAAAATAACAACAACAAAGACAAAATTAAAATTAAAGTAAAAACTAAATAAATTGAACATAAAAATAAGAATAAATAAAAATTAAAAATATACATATTATAAATATTTATAAAAAAATTAAAAAAATAGAAATTTAAAATAATAATAATAATGAGAATTAGAAGTGTAAATAAAAACTAATGAAATGAAATAAAAATAGCAATAAAAACTTAAAATATTTATAAGAAAATACAAATAACAATAAGAAATTATAAATTAAAAAAAAAAAACAAAAAAAAATATAAAATAAAAAAATTAGAAAATAATACTAATGACGAAGATATACATGAAAATTAAAAAAATAATTAAAAAATATTAAAAAAGTATATAAAAATAATTGTAAAAATAAGGGTAATAAACAAATAATAATAATAATTAGAAATAACTAAAAAATTAATATGCAAAAATAAATTAAAAAATTAGTTAAAATATAATTATAGAAAATAAAAATAATAATGAAATATTCAAATAAAATTAATTATAAAAATAAAAAAAATTAATTAATTATAAAAAATAATATCGCATAACAAAAATAAAAATAAAGAATTATAATTAAATTTGAATTTAAAATATTTCGCATTGATATTAGTTCATCTGATACGATATTAGTTATATCGGCTATATTGCTTGAAAGTGGTATTTAATTGCTTTACCTACTTGAAATATAAATCAAATTGATTTCTAATTGCTGTTTGCTGTATTGTATAAATCGAAGAAAAAGGAAATTAAAATTACAAATAAAAAATTGTCTATATCTCTCGATTGACTTGTTATGTTGGTGAAAATATTTTAAATTTTTTTTAACTGATTTCAATACTGATTGTTTTGGGGATATGTACATATGTAGAAGAAAAATTTTATGTTTTTGTTTTACATAAAATATCATATCTGACAGCCCCATTTTGATTAATATGTTGCTGTTTCACTCTTTTTGAATGTAAAAATTCTGAAATGACTAGTTTGAAACGCAAAATAAAAACACACACACTCTCTCTCTCCCTCTCTCGCTTCTTTAATTGATTACTTGGAAGACAGAGTGTTATGTAAATAAATTTGCTTGTATTATCGAAATTATTCTATTTAAAAGCAGGTACAATCGTATATTTCATCAAAATTATTTTTATAGAAAAATATGTGAAATTACTTTTTAGTTGCTTTTATTGAGATGAATATGTATATGTTTACAACTTTTCAGGGTGATATCTTTATGAAATAGTCAATTCACTTTGTCTTTCATAGGAATGAATAAAGAAAGTAAAAATTTTGTAAGTAAATTTAAAATTTTTTTTTTTCTATTTAATACAGTCATTTATTAGTCCTTTGCCGAGTTCACTTTGAATATATTAAAATTCATAAAAATTAATAAATTAAAAAATTTTCAAATTCGTTGCATGGAATTTAATAAGAACAACTGTTTTTTACATTATGTATGTATGTATTAGTGCTTCCTTTTATTGTTTAGTTCAATGAACAATTAACCATTACCAATTAGAAAAAAATTAACTTATACATTATACCTTACACCTTAGTGTTATTTTTAAAATTATTGCATAAAAATTGAATTTACGTAATACTTTGTGTGTGTGTGTATTGCAAATAAAAAAAAATAAAATCTATTTTTTTTAATTTAAAAAAAATTTTTTTTGCTAAAGTAAGTCCATTCTTAACTAAAAAAAAATTAAATACACTTTTCTCCAAAATAAATAAAAATAAACATTTATTTCTTCAAACTAATGAAATAGTTAAAATATTTACATGTAGTAGTAAGGTTTTTCTTTTAAGTAGTCAATATTTTTAATTGGTTTGTTATTAATTTAATTAAAATTTATTTAAAATAAATACTTAAAAATTGTATAAATAATAAATTATTTGCCGTTTTAATTTTTATTTAGTTATAAATCAAAAATAATTAATTTTTTGCATACAAATCATAAATTGTTGTATTAAAATTACATAAAAAATATTATTTTTTACATAAAAAATTATTTAAAAAAAAAATTCATTTGAATAATGCAGAAATAGTTTAACCAAGCAGTACTTGGCAGAATTGCCAAATTTGCAAACGAAAAATGGGAAAAAATTCGAGAAAATATAGGAACAAAAGAAATTTAGTTTTATTATTATTTTTCAATTTCTTCCAGTCAATTTTTTTTTTATTGCTCTTAAAAAATTTTACATTTTTAACAACTTTGACAAATGTTTTTGTATGCATATTTTCTTTAAGGACTATAGAAACTGTAATGCAAGAAATAATTAGCTGTCCACATGTAATTTTTTTTCAAATAAAGCTAAAAATCTTTAACCAAGCAGCACTTTTGCCAATATAAGCACGAAGTTTGGAAATAAAATGTTAAGGGAATGTTTTTTCAATTTTTCTTTTTTACATTTTTTCTTCTTTATTTTTTTTAACTGCTTTTAAGCCATTTTTAATTTTTTCTTTCACAAATTTAATTGACTGCATTATATCTGTGGGGTAAATATTTTTAATTTTAGCACATCATACATATACATAATTTGCAGAATATATAAAATATTTTTTTTTATTAAAATTAGTTTTTTTTTTCGAATTACTGTGTGTATGGAAAAAGTTTCCTTTAAAAAACTAGGTTTTAAAAGTTATAAGATATTTTAAAATAAAAGTTCTATTTTCTTTTTTATATTGCTAATATTTTAAATAGTTTGAAATGAACAAAAAAACAATTCTTCAGCTCCTGACACCTCTTTAATTTGTTAAAAAAACATATATATATTTTATGTCACATACAAATTTTTTTGCTTATATAAGAAATTGACTAACTTGAAATCACGAAAATGAAAATAATAATGTATAATATTATATAATTGTTCCCTATCCGACTCAGCATTGGTTACTCAGTTTCTGTTTTTGTCAGTTGTATATATATCAATGTATGTCAATTTCAGCTTTTCTTCGAAAATATACCAATTATTTATTGAATAAAGAATATAGCTTTTTTAAAATCATATATACTTTTATATATAATTGGCGCTAAAGAGTTATTAAATTTTCACCAAAAATATTATAAATATTTTTTTTAATTTTAAATATATTTTTTACTATAAATATTCCTTTACATGAATTTTATTTTTTTAAACTCTTAATATCATTTCAGTCCTTTATATGATCAGTAAAAATAATAAGTAAAAAAAAACTTTATTCTCCGCCTTGCTTCTGTTTCTGCTTCCCTTAAAACTCGTTGACTGTCATTTAAATAGAATTTCAGATTTTATATCTTTCAAATAGAAAACAACTTCAATTAAATAAAACAATAAATACCAGTATAATTTAAAAAAAGGGTTAAATAACTAAGTTATAATACATACATATGTATAATTTAAATATTGTTGAGACAGAAATTGAAAAAAAATATCGAAAGTTTTTTTTTAATAATTGCTAAATTCAATTTCTTAACATAAAATTAATTTTTAAAACAATTTCAATATTTTATTATTACTTTTTATTTGTCAATTTCAATTTCTGGCAGCTGCTCGCGCATTAAATATTATTTTTTTTTTAATTTTGCATATAAATTTTTCAACTCAATTCTAAACACCTTCTCAAAAGCTCAGTAAGTGCACGCGCCTCCATACACATCATTAACAACCAACAACAATTATCGCAAGTTCTACTGCTACACACCAATCTTCTTCTCAATAAAAAAAAATGCTATGTATTTGAAAATACCTCTACAATGCTGGTATAAAAATTATAAAAAATAAATTATAAAATAATAATAAAAAATATATTTATGTAATAACAAAATGTAAAAAAAAAAAATGTTTTTAAAGCTTGTTTTTTAGCTGACAATTAGTAGTGTAGTTAATTTACTTTACGTACATACATATACATATATATATTGTATAAATATGTACATACATTTTTTTGCAATTAACAACTGATTTCATTAATTTTTGTAAAAAACAAAAAACAACATTTTACAAATCCAAATAATATACTTATGTATATAAGTATATATTTACTATTATTAAAATATTATTATTAAAATTATTAAAAAGCAATCATTCGTTTGTTATATGATTTTTAGTTGTTTAGTATGCCTACCTACCTTACTATTTTTACAAAAACAAACAAAAACAAAAAAAAAAAATGCAACCATATATACATATATATTATTGCAATAATTATTAAAATAATATAACATATGTATATAACTTAAATAAATTTATTATAATTAAAAAAAAAATTGAAACAAAAGTTTCAAAAAAAAAAACACGAAAACGATTGTCAATTTTTCTGTAAGTTCTCACGCTTAAGTTTCAACTTTATGCGTATTTTAATAAATCTTATAATATAACCTTCTTCCCATTTATTTTAAATTATGCTCACGCATAGCTATTTTTTTTTTAAATAATAATAACAAAATATATATAATTTTAATTAAAATTAACGCTACAAAGTGAAAAAAGAACATGTTATACATTTTGTTTTTAATATTTAAGTTAATTATTGTTAAAAAAAAATATTCGTTTATTTATTTTATAGAGAAAAATAGTGTAAAATAGTGTTTTATTAATATTATTATTATTATTCTTTAAAAAGGTTTGCATTGTACTAAACAAAACAAAAAAACACACATAAAAAATAAGTAAAACATACATACATATAAACAGGATAGAGCAGTTGGCACTTGCTGTTGCCCAAACAAAAACAAGGAAAAAAAAAACAAAAAAAAAAAAACAAATAAAACTGTAAGAAAAAAGTATGAAATAATTTTGAAGGAAATAAAAAGCACTTTTAATTGAGTAAAAACAGTATATTTTGGTTATTATTTTTATGTTAATAAATTTCTAAAACTTAAAAACGCGATAGGTAGAGAAAGTGTGTGAGTAAGCTGTATAATTTCATTTTTTTTTAATTTATTTTTAATTTAATATTAATTTATTTCATATCTTTTATAATTGAAAAAAAACTAGAAACTCATGATTAAGTTGAGAGGGAAGAAGAGGTAATTTGCTGAGTTCCAAAAATAATTTCAAATTTTTTGAATTCCATTATAACTCTCAAAAACTAATATTTTTTTTATTAAATTTTCACTTTCTGGCTTTATAATTTTTTATAATATATTTAATAATTTCATTTTTTTTTTAAACTTTAGTTAAGGTTTCTCCATTGCATTTTCCTTAATTTAATTTTTCCCTTAACCACAATTTTTTATTAATAATTTTAGTTTTAATTTTCTTTATTTTTATGAATTTTGAATTATTACTTTTCTAATAATTATAGCTTTTTTAGAATTAATTTTTATTGAATTTCTGCAAAATGTTAATATTTTTAAGTTTAATTACTCTTTACTTATTTTAATTTTTCAAATTATCATAATTTAATAATTTTTTATATATTTTAATTTTACTTTAAAAATTATTAAATTTTGAAGTTTTTTGGTGCAATTTTTCTTAAATAATTATAAATTTTGAAATTTTTAATGAAGTGTACTAAAAATGTTTCCAAATCTTTTTTTTAATTTCAAATTTTTTTATAATATATAATTTAGTTATTTGCATTTTTATTTATTATTGTAATTAAGAAGTTTCAAATTGAAGTTTTTTAGTGCAATTTTTCTTAAATAATTATTAATTTTGAAATTTTTAATGAAGTGTACTAAAAATGTTTCCAAATTTTTTTTTTAATTTCAAATTTTTTTATAATATGTAATTTAGTTATTTGCATTTTTATTTATTATTGTAATAATTCTTTTTAAACTAAGATTTCTTTAAGTGCCGTTTTTAGTTAAATTTTTTAAAGAAAATTTTTTTAATCTTTTTTAATTTAATTCACAGTGACCTGAAAAAGCTTCTATTAATTTTTTTAATTATAATTTTTTTTTAGTATTTTTAATGCAATATATAGAAATTTTATTATAATAATTTAAGTATTAGTTTCCTATTGAAACAAATTTTTATCTATTTCTTTTATTAAAATCATTTTTTTCAATATTTTAATATTTTATTGTAATCTAATCAAAAAATTTTTTTTAGTTAAATTTATCATCCATTGTTATAATATTTCTATGTCTTTAATTTAATTTTTCTTTACTTATTTATTTCTAATGGAGTTTATTTAAATATTTTACTAAAATTTTATTTACTTGTTTTAAAATTTATTTCAATTTATTAACGAAATTAAGGATTTTCTGTTAATATATTTTTGCTTTAATTTTCTTTAATTACTGTTTTAGTTTTAATTTTTCTTTGGTTATTACATAATATTAATTTTTTTAATTCAATTTTAAATTTTTAAAATGTTATAAATATTCAATTATTTTCAATGAAGTTTATAAAACCATATTTAGCCCACCCAGTTCGAGCCAAAATCAGTGAAATATTCAAAGTTCCCCATATAAATGAATATCAATGAACCATAAGGATTTAAGCAACGCAAAAAAATATACATACATATATACACATATACATGTGTGTCGACTAATAATATGATCTCAAAAATGTTTATAAGTACTTTACACAAAATAAAACCCAATAAAAGAGCAACTGAAATAATAAAAATTAATTTACCAAAAAACAAAAAAAAAATAAAGATGAGAGAAACATAAAAATGTAAAAATTAAAGAGAAATGAAAGTAATAAAAAGAAAAAAATATATTAAAACCACAAAAAAAACGAGAAATATAAAGATTACCTTATAATAGTACACAGCAAAAGAAAAACAATATTTCAGAAATAAAAAGCAAACGTAGTTAGTTTACGCAGCCCAAATGAAATATCCTAACCACACCGCTAACAAACCACCTAGAAATTACAATACCTACACAAACTCATACACTTAAAATGCTGCATGTGCAAAGAAAAAAGTATTACTTAAAACAATAATAAAGAAGCTCCTAAGCCGCCTAATTGACAACTGAGCTTATTTAAAATATTTATTTTGGCTTGTTATGATACTTTACCTAAATCTAAAAAAAATTTTTAAACCTTTACAAAAATTAACAATAAAAAAATAAAAAAAAAATAAAAATTTGTAAAAATAGGAAAGGTTGTGGAACAGCAAAAATGTACGGCAGATTTCGAGAATTTTTGTATTTGGGCTAATCGCTTTGAATGAAAGAAAAGAGCTGAGTTCATCCTCGAAACCAATTTATTTTATTTTAATATTTATTTCAATTTAATTTTTTATTCCTTTAAATTCGATTAAAGTGTTTTTTTTTTTAAATTCAAGGTGCCGAAATAATTTTGAATGACTCCTGGGCGCTTGTTTCCCTTAGGTGTAAGAATTAAAAGTCTGGCTGCTCATTCCTTGCCAATCTCTCCAAACATACAAGAAAACCTTCCTAGTCATCAATCCTTGCTTGGAGACCGTTTGTGCCGTTTTACTGCCCTCCGACCACGTCCGTTTTCATTTTACGTTGCTGTAAGTGATTCACTTTTCATCACCAGTCACCGTTCCTTTCAGAAATGGGTCGATTTTGTTACGACTAATTAGATGGAAATTCGGTTTCTGTTCGTTTGCTCATGAGTCACTCACACATCGGGCTTCTTTTTTTATCAGGCCTCCTTCAAACTGCTTTTAGTACAATGTTTTGCTCTTGGGCAATCGAAACAGTATTCCCATGATGGTTAGACTCGACGATGTCCATTATTTACCAACTTTTTTGAAAAATCGGCCTTCCACACGGTGAAATATCTTTTGCATCGCAATTACCGCAGCAAAGATGGCAAACCAATTGATTGCCTGCTACAGTTCATATTTTCAACTGCCTGACTTGTGTTTTCGAAGAAAAATTGCAGGAGATAACGTATTTCCTCTTTGCTGGTGTCCATATTTCACATGCGCTCAAATACTATGGAGTTAAGTGATTAACACTGTTCTCATTATCTTTGTTAGTATAAAATATCATTTTTCTAACGCCATCAAGCGTAATCCAATCGAACATATAGAACGATAGATATAGATCACATCATATCATATTATATACACATAAAGTTTTGCTTTGAATGACTGACGGATCAACCCACAGCCTAAATCCACTGATTGTAGAGATCTCAAGCCTAAAGGGTGCATTCTGCTTGTGACATAGACATTCGATTAGAAAAAAAAAATTCCAGAAAGCGGTCCTGAGACTGATCTATTAAAATAAAAATCGTACTCATGGTTCAATTTACTTGAAATTCGAAACTATCGCCCTTTGCAGATATTTTCCTTACTTTTCGACAAATTAAGCTAGGTCCACTCTATGCGAAAACAAACCATCTTAAAGATATAGTATTTGGGTTATGTTGTACATATAACCAGATCAAAGACCTAGCCTCCTTTCCATGAAATAATTTAAATGGCTATAGAACGAAAAGCATAATGAAGGGACCTCTGAAAGGTATCGGGCTTATCATATCAGGACATGTTGGTACCAATAAGATACTTCGATACTTCAACTTTAAGATCTCTATTTATTACAGTTTTTGCAAAAAATCAAATTTTTTTAACATCAGGAAACAGTTTCTTCCTCTGAACATTGTGAAGCGATTGATTTAACTTCTGGAACTCTAAGTATTAATAATGCCTTCTAGGTTTTGATTCTTCAAGAAAAAAGTCGAGATTACGTTCAAATTATTCGTTACATAAATTAAATATTAAATTAAAAATCATGTTGCGATTTTGAAACATTTTTGAAATTTTTTTTTTCTTTTAAATTTTTCATTCTATTTTCTATAGAAAATTAAGTTTCACACCAGAAATTGCAAAATTAGCTCGACCGATATTCGGAAAGCACCACATTTATATATACATGTTTCTGCACCATAAACCAAGGTCGGAATGGTGCGTGACTTGTAGAATTCGGTATTTGTTCCTTGAGAGAGGACTTTAGTGTTCAATCATCTAGTTTAAAATTTAAATTCAATCTCCTTTTATAAACCACTGTTTGAACGCTGGCACCCTTATTATAGAGCTTATGCGTCTTGGGTCCTACCAAAATTCTCACCTAACTCTTCTTCTTTATTATTATTATTATTATTATTATTATTATTATTATTATTATTATTATTCCCAACGATTTACCCACTTCGCGTCTATCCGCGCGAGAAGTACAGTCCGCATGACGTACGGATCCTTTATTTTTTATTATTTATACCAAGTGACGATAAGGACGAGTTCAGCAAGAAAAGCTAAAATTCATCAGTTGACTTTAAAAAAGTAACTTAATTCTAATATTGAAAGGTATTAATAACTCAGTGATAGTCGATTAAATTGTTTTATTAATATGAGAGCAAGTCAAATGTGCTAGAATGAGAGTTGAAATCAAGCCACAAGCAGTGCAAAGGCTTGTGAAATTCGAAATTCGTTTTACAAGTTTTTAGAAACAAATTTGATTACCGAAAGCAAAAAGTAGGCTAAAAATTGAGTCTTTGTAAAAAAATTACACCAGCATACCTCAGCGACTAGCAAGAGTGGGGAGGTTAATGAGTTTTAGATGCCTAGTATCGGAAGGAAGTTTATATTGAGAGTGCCAATATGAATTCCTCAAAGTAAAAGGAATACATTTTTTTTAATGGATTCTATTCTTTCAGAGTAGATTTGATACTTTTGAGCTCCAAATTACAGAGCCATATTCCAGTATGGGCCTAACTAATATTCTATACATCTTTGACTGACTTTGACCAGCGTTTTACCAACGCCAATAGTAGTTAAGTTTTGTGTCCATAGAGTGATATTCAGGTCCGTAAAACGGAGAATCTGTTCCAAATTATAGTTAGCTATTGTGTAAGTATCTGTCTGACAATGTGATATACTAGAAGAGATTGAATGCGACAAATGATTTGTGAGAAGTGATTTAAATATTTTTGGTACTGCGGGGACTTTAGTTATATAATTTTCTACAAAAGTTCTGATTCCATTTTTATGAAGTGGTGTTATAAGGGATTCCTTCCATTCAAGAGGAAACATATAATTATATTTTATATTTTCGCAAATTTTTTTTTCAATTTTGTTAATTTTGTGAAATTATTTATTCGGAAAATTATTACAACAGTAAGAGCGGTAGCTATTTGAAAAAAAAGGGATTAATCAGTTTTCAAAGCAATGGAAAGACAACCCACTTGGCTCGTTTTGAATAATTTTTAAGGGTTTTTATTTTTCATTTTAATATTAATAACAGCTGTTAATTTCAATATAATTTTTAATATGTATAATAAAATTTTAATAGAATTTTTAATATTTATATTAGAAATGCAAAGAAAATATTATTTATTTCGGAAAAAATTGAATAGAAATTCGAATCACTTGATTTCTGCTTCTAGTTCATTAACGTGGTCCCTTCACTTTGAGTAAACTCTCTGATGTTGAGTTAACACTTGATTGCTCACCAACGTATCCAGTTTATTTTGGCATTGCAAAAAAAATAAATCAAGTAAAGAAACCTGAAAACATTTATTTCTAAAAAAACTAGTACATTTTCTCGCAGTGTATACACACAAACTTCATTTAAATGTATTTGCGTGCTTTGATTAGACAATTTCTACGCCTGAGCCAACCATTTCATGGTTTGCGCCTAAAAGTATGCCAATTGCTCTGACAGCCAGTGGCTACAGTGTGTAGCAAATAATTATTAGTCATAATTATTATTTGTGTTTTGATGTTTAGTTCAATTATAGATAGTTTATATATATGTATTAAATTTATTTTCTCACAATTTTATTTTATTTTCTTTCACAAAACAGTATTACAATGAAGTTAGTAAATAAATAAAAAGAAATTAGTTATAGTATGTATAAATGCTACATACATAAATGAGCTAACAACGAGTGAATACAAAAATACATACATATAAAAATGCAGTATTTATTTAAGTAGATTTTATTTACTTGGTGATTTACTTAGCAAAAAATGTGCAATTTAAGTAAAAATTAGTTAATATTAATTATAAAACAAAAAAAAACATAATATTTGTTAAATTAATAAAAAATGTTCCAATAAAGCAAAGTAGCAGACTTTATTAGTATTTAGAAACAATAAAACTGAAGATAAATAAAGATTTGTAGTGAAAATATTAAAGAGAAACATTTTAAAATTAAAAAGAGGTAATTTCCTGCAATAAACTAAAAAAATGTAATTTTTTTTTTAAATTAATATAGTACAATATATTACATAAAAAAGTATAACAACAGTATATAGTTACAAGGAATTAATGAAATATTGATTTCGAAGAAAACATGAAAGTATGCGCTTAGAAGTAGAAAATATCAAAGAATGAGCAACAATAACAGTAGTTAAGAAAATAATGTATAAAAGTAGTAAACAAAGTAGTATAAAAAATATAAAAAAATAGCAGCTGAGTATGATATGAGCGAATTTTGTAGTTGCATTTGATTTATTGTATGTGCATTACAGCAGCATATAAACATATGCGTACATATGTATTTATTGAAAGAGCATAAATTATTTTGTAGATGAATATATTTAATTATTGTAGATGTTTTACAGTTTTATGCGTAGAGGAGAGCGCAGACAGAGGTGAGCTAGCTACATACTTCTAAAAGGAATCGAAAGGGAAGCATAGAAAAAGTGAGACAAAAGATTTAAGCAACGAACGCGTGGAAAATTGTAAGGGTGACAAAAGCAAACGCAAAGAGGGTAGAAAACTCTAATAAAGTGTAAACTAATGGACTGAATAAAAGACATGTGTGGTGAAATATGTATAGTGTGAGGTTGAGGTGAGCTTTTGAAAGTCAGTTGTTTGAGGTGAATTTTTTACTGTCGGAATTTTGAGGTGAACTTTTTCGGAGTCAGCTGTTTGAGGTGAATTTTTTTATAATAGTTTTTGAGTTGAGCATGCAGAGTGGTAGGGTGGTGAAATGCTAAAATGGTTGGCGGCAAAAGCGCAAAGTTTAGATACAAAACATATTGAAATACATACATACATACAAGTTATACATATTGCTATATTATATACAAACAAACAAACAAAAAATAAATATATATATATATATATATACCCATAAATATATATAAAAAGATACAAAACTATTACAAATATAATGGTGAATAACAAAAAGGAGCAGAAAAAAAAACATTTAAAAATATGTTTACAAAAAAAAAAAAAACAAAAAAAGGGTACATAAAATAAACAAAAACAAAGCGAAAGTTTTCGAAAGAAATAATAAATGTAGCGTATAAGGACAACAGTTAAATTGAAAAAAACAACAACAAAAATTATAAAATATTAAAAACTAAAAATAAACTTAAAACTTAAACCCGAAATAATAAAATAAATGCGTTGTTAAATTTTAAAGCACGATTGGGAGCATACGATAAGCCCAACAACTAAATTAGGGTAAAGTTAGAGAACGAAGTATATAAAAAAAGAGAATTGTTAGTTGTTGCGAAATAAATCTTAGTATGACAAAAGCAAGAGAAAATATGGTAGCTTAGCAAACCAGAAAGAATAATAAATTACACAGCGGTATGTATGCGAAAGAAATGAAAGAAAACTGAAAATTAGCGACAAAAATGTATGAAATGTAGAAAAGTAAAGCAAATTGCACAGCGCATGCGCGCAGTATACTAAGGTATGTATGTAAAAGAAAAACAAAAACAATAAGATATGTCTATGAAAGCACTAAAAACGCAAAAAAAGAAAAATTGTAGAGAAAAGAAGAAAAAGTAAAGAATGTGTTAATAATAATAATAATTTAAGTAGCGAATAAATCTAGTGTGCAAACGTAAAAAAAAATGCGAAATAATAAATATTAATAATTTAACAATAATATACAAAAAAAAATATATTATAATAAATAAACTAAAATATGCTGCAGTGAAAAGAAAATTAAATTTATAAAAATGCTATGCAAGCGTAGAAAACTAAAACTAAAAATTAATAAATTAACTGAATTTGAGAGCCTTTATTTATGTACATTTTGACAACAAAAACATATTGCGTGAAATAACAGTAACTGATAACTATATACATATAGTTATATATACATACATATATAAATATATATATTTCAAAATAACTATAAATAAAATTGAAATTAAATTAAATTAAAATAGAAATAAACTGCTAAAATAAAAGTAAAAGCAGCGCATAAGTAATGGCGCCGCTGCTGCTGAGCGATTAAAACTACACACTGCTTACAGTTATTTATAAAATGTGAAACTTTGCAAAAAATGCATGCACGAAAAATAGTTGCAACTGAGCTACTGATAATTAAATAATTATAAAAAATATTACACAGCAATGCTATGCATTACACACACAGACACATATACATACATTCACAATTAAGGTGAATTTTAAACTTTTAATTTAAACATATATTAAATATTTAATACATACATTTATTTTATAATAAAAATTTAAATACCTTTAGTTCAAAATTCACAAGCTACATATGTATGTATGAAAAAAAAATACTAAAAAATTAGTTTTCTTCTTTTACGAGAAATATTTAAGAACTTTAAATGCCAATTTGTAGTTATTTGAGAAATTTAAGCATTTTATTATTATTTTTCTTTTTTCGTGGTTAGATCTTCACCCTCTCCTTTTAACTAACAACTAAGTAGCGTAAGTCCCTCCTAAGTTTTAATTTTATTTCCTTTTTGGGTACCGAAATGATAGAGAGAAATAAACGCTGCAGTCCTGAAGACGTAAGCCACGTTAAGGCATCTCAGTACAATAGCGATTGAAGAATTTGAGAAAAACTTGATTAAAAAATAGGAGGAAGCACCATCTACTTGGATACTACAGCAGATATAGATTTGTACAGAACATATATTACAGGATGCTACGACCTACGGACAGGATTTCAACGCTATACACAGCATTTTTACTAACTGCTTTCCTGTGAGTTCCGTAATGGAAATGCAGCAGTGACAGATAAAGAGCTCAAGCTGTATTGAAAGTTACGAGAAATATAAGCACAATTCAATTATATAGACTTTTCTACTTATATTGATTCGACCCCGACTAACCAACGTATGTTTACATGCCATGAGTTCCCGCTCTTTGCATTCCCATTCTCTGTAGTGATTACGCACTTCACACTACAAAAAATTGAAAACAGTTCACAAATTATAGCATTTTAAATATAATTGAGGTTTGTGGTTCAATATTCTAAGTGAGCCTAGCATTAGTCACTGTAAATATATAAGTCAGCACTACATAGCGA
>JAWMAG010000012.1:23822500-23862500 GCA_037013455.1 Ceratitis rosa
TTGAGTTGGGAACGGTGAATACCGCAGCCGATGGTGCGACGAGCTGTGCGAAATATACAGCGACGTTGATATAGTTCAGCGAATCAAGAAACAGGTATTACGTTGGCTAGTTCTTGCAGTTCGAATGGATAAGAATACTCCAGCTTTTAAAGTTTTCGATGTAGTACCCGCCGATGGAAGCAAAGGAAGACCTCCACTTCGTTGGAAGGACCAGGTAGAGAAGAACCTGGCTGTACTTGGTATTTCCAATTGGCGCCTAACAGCGAAAAGAAGAAACCAGTGGCGCAATGTCGTTAGCTAGCGTAGGCGTTCTGTAAGCCAGTAAAGAAGAAGAAGATATAAAAATCATAAAAACAGGAGCAAATTCAGCACTTCCATGAATACATTCGTGATCTAGGCACTTGAAAACATAAATAGCTATTTGTCAAAATATCAAGGACAAGAGCTGGTATATATATATATATATATATATATATATATACTTCTAATCAGAGATCTTATATTTACAAGTGTGCTTTTACTAAAAATTATTTAACAAATGAAAATAAGAAATTCAAATTTTCTCAAATTCTAACCTCACTAATAGATTTCTTACATTTACATATTTGTTACAAACACAAAGTAAGTAAATTGTTGTCACGCTCGATATTCAATAATTACACTGTAAACTAATTTATTTACATAACAAATTTGCAACTTTTAAAATATTAAAAATTGTTTACAGTCAGTCACTTGCGTTTAACCGTTTTCCATGCAAACATTTCTTATTGCCAGTTCGAAATTTGAATTGTTACAGCCATAAACTGCCAGCGACATCGTTACATAAGGCGCATAGACAAAGAAATGTGTGCAAAGTAAATAAGTACTTTGAAAATAAAAAAGAAATTATCACAAAATTTAACATCTAAAAATGCAAATTTGTTGCAGTTAACAGCGGCGATATGGCATGACAACCCATGGTGATAACACTGAAATGGCTAAAGTAACGAGGCGAGACGACGCTAAAGGTTTTCGAGTGTAGACATTTTTAAATGTTTGTGTGTATAAATTTGGTTATGGTCTTATAGGTATATGTAAAGCCTGAGGCGTAGTCTCCATATTATCCACGGAAGCGTGACGACTGTGAGACGGGTAATATGAGGAGTACTTGTTGTTGGTGGAATATACTATTGTGTTTTTATAAATTTTTCCAGATCCACGCAGCATAATTTTATTGCAAAACTAACATAAGTACCAGTATATAAATATATACAATTAAATGTAAGACTAAGTGCTTAACAGCCTCTATTTAAAATTTTCTTCGAAAGGAGACCCTTTACCTTAGCCACTAATTATTTAATGCGAAATTTTCATATTTTCAATTTACTTTTAAATTTTGTTAAAAGTTACAGTGGCTGGACTGCTTCCAATTCATACTCTTGTGTATTTCTTACACTGTTAAGGAACACTGTAAATGGACCACGACTGAAGGTATCTGAAATGTCCGGTCCTTTAATTAGAAAGATCTCGCTGCATACCTGATGGACAACCTTAGAAATGTAAGGCTGACATCATTGCCGTCCAAAAAATGCAATGAATCTAGATAAGAATGAGAACGAGTAGGTGGCAAATAATACGAGGGCAATATAAAAGATTTGTGGTCGGAGGAATACTCACTTACTCCAGTAGATGAAAGTTACGCCAAAATGATCAAAGCTATCATACTAGACGATTTTCCAGGGTAGGCAAAGAGCTTGCCATCGGCACAACAGGTGGAAAATTTCGCCTCGGTGGGGTCACGTTGGTCAACTACTTTATCTTCTTTTTTTACTGGCGTTGTCACAGCTTACGCGTTTATAGCCGAGCTAAAAACATTGCACCATTCGTTTCTTCTCCTCGCTGTTTGGCGCCAATTGGAAATACCAAGTACAGCCAAGTTCTTCTCTACCTAGTTTTCCAACAAAGTGGAGGTTTTCCTCTTCCGCTGCTTCCACCAGCGGGTACTATATCGAAAATTTTCAATGCGAGAGTATTATTATCCATTCGAACCACATGACCTAGCCAACGTAGTCACAACGTCGCCATATATGTCATACCATCGGCTGCTCTCGAGAGCGGTCTTTACTTTTCAATTGCCTACTCAGTACGAAGTAGCTCCTCTTAGCAAAAGTGATTCTGCATTGGACTTCGAAGCTGACATTGTTGTTGGTGTTGTTGCTGGTTCCAAGATAAACGAAGTTATCTAAGACTTTAAAGCTGGTACTGTCAACAGTGACGTGGGAATCAAGTGGAGAATGCGATGACTGTTTGTTTGATGGCAGCAGATATTTCGTCTTGCCCTCGTTCACTACCAGACCCATTTCCTTCGCTTCCTTATACAGTTAGGAGAGAGAAGAGCTCACGGCGCGGTTGTTGAGGCCAATAATGTCGGCGTACGCCAGCTTCTACTCTGTTCAGCTCTGCAGTTCTTATTATTTTCTCCAGCAATAAATTAAAGAAATCACACGGTAAGAAATCCCTTGCTTCAAAGTGCGCTTGGTATTGATCGGGTCGAAGAGGCGTGTTGCCGATCCTGATGGAGCTACTGGTTTTGCTCAACGGCAGTTTACTATATCAAGAAAATTTATGCAGCTTCTTCGCTGTCTTCGATTGGGTCTTCATGGGGGATTTTCATGGAAGGTTTGATGTCGAAAAGATGCAACCACAACAACCTCTGCTCTCTAAGAGTACTTATCGACAACACGATGGAATAACATTTTAAGCACTCTCTGAGCGATTGCTAACGAAACTATTGATTTTTATACGATCGAAAGATGAGTTGATACGATGGTATAACCGCAACGGTTCAATCGACTGTACTGCGTATTGGGTGAGAGATATAGCGAGAGCGGAAAGCAAAATATTATTTTAAAATGTATTTTTATTTTTTGAAATTGCCCAATAGAACAACAAGAAATCTTAAAAGAATGAAACTGGGTTAACCCAGTAGTTACAGTGCGTAACAACATTGATCTTCAAACGATCTACGATCGTATATGGAAGATCATGGCATAGGTATAATATAAATAGTCATTGGGAATTTTGCTGTAAACAATGAAAGACAGTGATCCGTTGTTTCAGTGATGATATCGAGAACCTCGAGCCCACAAGAAAGTTAGCCTCAATTTTACCATTCTCACCTTTTCATGACCTATTTCAACGTAATATTAAGTTTCAAAGTTAGGTGGCTCGCATAGTTTGAGGGGTTATAGCTGATTAGCTGGTGTTACTGTTTCTACTTAAATCCAATGTTGTTTTATTTAAGGTTTCATAGAGCGTCTGAAGGTGAAATGTATTAATTCAACATAAAATATATCCACTATACTACTCTTACTCTAAAGCATCAGTAGCTGAAATTAAGTGTTTTTTTACATAAACTCATTAAGACTCACGCCATCATCATGGCAAACGATCTGCGAAGGTGGTAATAGTTTTGTTAATTTCCTCTGGCTTTAATATCATTTTTTTGTCATTTGTGTGATTGCGTAGAGACATTCCTGGTTGTTGCTATGCTATTATATTTAATTCAAAAATATATGTAAACTCATTTGCCACACTCTCCGGGTCATAACGAGTGGCGTAAGCAAAGAGTAACATAATATATTTGTACACCATTACATACACATATACAATATGTAAGAGTACGAGTATGTGCTCGTTACCATAATTGCACAATATGCAATTACATATATATGTACGAGTAGAAAAAAAAATATTTGTCTAGCTTTTTCACATTGTTGTTACACTTCAAACACCAGCAGCACAGGTAGCTGGGTGTGAGTTTATGTTTCTAATGCCAAATTCACCAAAGCCAAAGTCAAGTTGCCATCAATGAAAACCATGTTAATACATATTTACATATGTACTTACATGCAAACCTGTTGTCAAGTTTTCCCATTTTAGACACACTAAACACTAAGCCGGTTGTACTAAAACGGCAAAGTGTGAAATGAAATAAAAGCAAAACCCTTTGGGTGAAGAAAGTGGAGCTCAAATTTCTACACACAACATATACGTGTATATAACATTTAAATATTCAAAACTTTTGAGGTAAACTAAGCATAAGCTGGATCAAGACAGCAAGCTAATAAATAGCAAGAAGGCGAGTCCCTGGGTTCAAGAATAAAATTTACGAAAAGCTTCGGAGGGTTTGGTATTCCTTTGAGGCATTTTTACATACTGCAGTGGCCATAGAAATGTGCATCGAACTATTGAGTAGTTAACAGTAACTGATGGCGGCGCATCTGACGACTGTAGCCTCAGTTTACTTTGTCAAGTTTTCCAAAAGTTAATAGAATCTGCCTCAATTGCTCTCTGATAAATCTTCATTAGGTCGGAGGTCAAAGTAGGTGGGCTGAGTAAAAGATCTATATTTATTGTAAATAAATAAACTGGATGTTATCATATTGACAGTCGAGCTCTTCGACTATATGTGAAAGGATTTAATGGCAAAAAAATTTTATATGAATTTTTGAGACCTCTTTTCAACGATTCTTAGCTTTCCTAAATTGGAGAGTGTGAATTATATTTTTTTACATAAAAATAATGACGACATCGTACGATTTGACATCATTGTGTTTATCGATTGTTCTATTTTACTAATTCTACACATTTGTTTGTCTGGCGGGTTAGAGCTAATATGATCCATTGTGGTACAACAATGGACCCCTTTGTTGGTCTAAGCGAGCTGATGCCTTACAGCCACTTCAACTTAAGGCGAGGTTCCTCCAAAAAAACGTGTTTTTCAAAGAAATTTTCTTTACATCAAAATTTTTGTAGATAAGTAGACGTATAAAAATATTAATTGAAAAATATTTTTTATTCTTTTAAATGGCGGCTTTTAAAATTGTGTGCTGAAACACGTCCCTTTTGTTGGTGAGTGACACGATAATTGTAAAACGAATCACCTTAAAGCAAAAATCAAATCGGTTTCTTGTTATGTATCATATTGGCTATGGCCGGAAGTACAATAAAACATTTTCACCAAAAAAAAAAAAAAAACGTGAAATGGCAGGCTTTTTCTTTTTTTACCCTTGTTTTCAAATAAAATTTTTTTAAATAACAATGAATATTTTTGGTTGTAGTACCGGCCATAGAGAGACATTGTAGGAGTAAATAGGTTCTAGATGAGTGTGTCACCCAGTTGAAAAGATGTGGTTTCTAGGAAAAGGCGATTAAGATACTCGAGTGGAAGGATTTATCGCTTGGCGCGCTCCGCGCTATACCTACTTTTTGGTCTTGCAGACCTTTGGAACTAATTCTATAATATTTTTAAAAGTATTTTCTAACAATTTACAGGAAAAAAAATTTGATTAAAGTTGAAAATTTTTTAGAAGACCTAACAGTTTGTCCGTATGTTTGTACGCAAACTAGTATTTCAGTTTTTGAATATTTAATCATCTAACCATTATAGCTTATACATATATGATGGATGTTTCAGATGCCCTGCCTACTCCACCAAACACACAATTAAACATTCTTGGCTTGCAGATCATTTGTGTCGGCTCACTACCCTTCGACCACGACTGGTTTCGTTTTACTTTACTGCAAGTGATCATGTTTTCATAGCCAGTCACCATTCGCTTCAGAAATGAACCGATTTTGTTACGATTTTGCCGCGATTCGCAGATGGAAAATCGGTCTATTAGGTTTTATCTCATTAACTCATGTGACACCCAAAGATCAAGTGCTTTCAAGCTGAGTTTTGAGCAATGTTTAAACCTTTAGCAATCGAAACAGTGCTCACATGTTGTTCAAACTCGGCGACGAAGAAATCAAAATTGTGCATGATTGACTTTAACAGTATGATCACCGTATACGCTGTTTATATTTTCAGCTGCCTGACTTACGTATTATTTAGCGTATTTACTCTTTGCTGGCGTCCATCTTTGACACACGTTCAAACACTACTGGGTTAAGTGCGCAAACCCTCTTCCGCTCCCCTTTTTGGTGCTGAATATCTTCATTCTAATGCCATCCAATCGAACCTATAGAACACGAGATACAGATGCCTAATGCCATCTAATACCAAACTTAGCCTAAACATAATGGACGACCTTTTATCTATAAAGTAAGTTAAGTTTGATACGATCCTGCAAGGTATGAAGCTTTTGACATGCACGAACACAACTCTATTTTCTTGCTCCTCTTAAAAAACCATCAGCCGTTCGGAGCCTTAGAAAAAAGTAGTAGGTCTCTTCACTACAAGAATAAACGCCACAAATTGGAGGAAGAGCTCGGTGGAAAAATGTTTAAGAAGAAAATTTTATCCCACCATTTTTAACAACTTAGGCGTATGGTAGTTTTTCGAATTTTCTTTTTTACTGGAAGCCTGTGAAACCTTCAAGTTTCTTGTCACTATGATCAGCTGAACTTTGCTTTAATTTGGCAGACATTCAGTACAAAGAGTTGTATATCTAGTATGTACAGATATATACAACTCTTCCAAGCTTCTTCTATATCTCAGAAACTTTCTGTAGATATGGTTTCCAATTTTTATTTAAAAGAGTTTACGACTAACTTGCTGAAAATCACTGAAAGCTCATTTTTGTAGCCCAGGAGACACATCTCTGAGTTTTCGGATTTCGTTTAAGAGAGTATTTTGAACAATCCTACGAATTTTGAGCTGAGTGTAAGTCATTGTACCTTCAGTCCTACATATTAATTATCTAATTTGACTGGACTATTATTAAAAATTGTCGATGATAGGTCATCCTAAGTAGAGTCAAAGATCATGTTCAATCATTTGCGAGAAGTTCGTGGGAAATTCAAGCTTTTTTGAGTTTCGTCTCTTATTCAGAACTATTTAATATAATATAATTTTACATTTATTTAAGAAATGTATGAAAAGCAATAAAATATTAAAGCAATTTTTAGAGGCAAAATTTGAAATTCAAAATTTTTGTTTAAACATTTAAACAGTATAGCAATGAACGAGTATCGGGGAAGCATTGATCAGAACGCACTGCTTGATAGCCTGGTATCTAGGGTTCCTATCTCAAGAGCCCAAAAAAGTTACATTTGCAAACACCTTTGCGATTAAGAGCTATTTTAAAAGAAAAATACATATCCGTACATTGTAGATAAAATACACAAAATTTTTTACCCATATATTATTGTCTGAATATACTGCAACTTTCGAAGGTTCTTTCAATATTATTTCCAACTAGTTTCCAATACTTTTTGAATCTCAATGCTGATTACAAAAGTAAAAATGGTTCTTGCAGGCTTTCGAATAGAAATGCTTTATTATTATAAGTCAAGGAAAAAAAGAAAGGCAATAATATCGTGTCTCAAAGAGATGATATAGGACGCAACAGAGTGGTATTGATAACCTCCTCATTTCTTCCAATGTGTTGTGTAAAATAATAAAAACACCACAAACCACAACCGGACAATCGAAGACAAATAAACTTGATGAGCGACTTGGCCATAAAGCAAAGAAAAAACTGACGGCAAACGCACGGTTTATGAAAATAAAACGAAACAAATTACAACATCAAATTTGCTGCGCTAAAACGACGCGCTAAGACGGTGACTGGTGGCCGGTGGTCGGTGGTCATGTACGTGGTTGCTACCAGCTTTGCCCGTTGCGGCTATGGCTGAACTTGAGCTTGAATTTTATAGTGTTTTTTTTTTTTTGTATTTCTTTTATAAGCGATTCAACTGCATAACGTCAGCGCTGCTGCTAACGGCGCTGCCTACAGCGCGAACACTGGTTGACAGGAAGTGAACGAAAGCATGAATGCGGTGGCAACAGACTGCTGAACAAGCGTCGGCGAAGTGTGTTTTGTGGCCAACACGAACAACAAAAAGTGGCAAGTCGTGAAACAAAACAGCTTCATTTGTTTACTTTTTTGTTTTGGTATAAATTTTTTTGTTGTTTTTTTTCAGTTTTTCTTTTTTTGTTGTACGCTCTTGGCGTGAGACGTCTGGTTGGGGGCTTTCCAGTCTATTTTCAGCGCGTATGTGCATACATATACCATATATACACGTACATACGTATATATGTGTGTGTGCAAATTATGCATAAAAACCAGTTTGTTGCTGCTGTTGACTTATTGTTGATTTATTATTATTTTACCGCTATTGTTATTGTTGGGCACAATGTTATGCATTTGTGTAAGTATGTGTGTGTTTGTCTGTGTGCTCGTCTGCGACACAGGAAATGCGGAAATATTGTGGGCAAACAACAACAATAATAATAATAATAATAACTATAACGGTAACAACAAGTGAAGCAAATTAAGTAATTGAACATTGTTGCTATGTATGTATGTATTTTTGAGTGTAGAAAAGGAAACAAGGAAACTTTTTTGCGTTTTTATTTTAAATTTATTTTTTATTAAGTTGCGCTTAAAAGAAGATTGTTATCTGAACTGTGGATCGTTTAAGAAAATTTTTTAAATATTTTAAATTTTTTGTAGGTTTTTAAGCGGGAAAACCAAAATTCTTTCCTGAATCTCAGTATTACGATATTTTTTTTTTCAAATTTCTGGGTTTTTTTTCAAATTTCTGGTGAGGCAGTGCTTTTTTTAAGGAAAATGTAAATTTATAGTGAGGATATTTAAATTGACATCAAAGAATATGTAATAAATATGAATTAATATTGTATATTGAGAAGAAACTAATTTCACACACCCAGTCACCCTACAGTTTATACCAAGCCACCTCCGAACAGCTCTTTGTTTTTATATGAGAAGCTTTTATTTCATGTCATAGATACACTCGGAGGGGTTTACATTCCCTGCCGAGGGGCGACCGCAATTAGAAAATTTAACATAATATTTTTATTTTATTTAATTTTCTATAATTTTTGGATGTTGGTCGGACCAGGACTCAAACCCTGGCTTTGCGACTTTGTAATAGACTGGGACATTTTCACTTTAAAAAATGAACTTTACCTCAAGCGTTTGTATAATTTTTATAAAAATTTATAATAACTTTTTTTTTTGTAAGGAAATCCATCAATATGGAGCAAATATATATATCCAAATACAAGAGTTCGTCCACATAGAATTTTAAGATAGTTCTAGTACAGTTTTATTAGATTTTAACGGTATTTAATTCATTACAGCTCATGTACAATACTATTATGTTAAAGCATGTGAAGTTTTCCACATATTAACATAGACCACAGGAAGTTTCCATAATCCAAATTTAAAGCAAAACGAACCATAAATCGGTCCCATTTCAAACATTTCTCCACACATTGACATAGGCAAGTAGCCATCCATATATCAAGAAAATCGAAAATAAAAGCTGATTTTTCGGAATAGATCAACAGCGAGTTCATTTCCAGAAAGAAATGTTCGCCACACATTAAAACTGGCACAGAGCCACCTAAATATGTACGGGATAACAAAAGTTCAAAGTTCAGTTGGTGACTTTAAATTTGTTTTTGTTAATTCTAAAAATACCAAATCCTTTGCAATTACTTTATTAGTTTTCCTTTCAAATTTTAGAACGATGGATACGAGAAAACGCAAGGCAGTCGAAGATAGATCAGTCGAAATTCCATCACCAAAGCAAACAGAAATTCGTCATGTTATTCTCTTTGGGTTTCGGCGTAATTTACGGCCATTCCAAATATTCAGTGAATGCCAAATTGCATTTGGAACGATTGCACCGTCTTCAAGGATTATTTCTAAATGGTTCCGAGGATTCCAGACCGGACAAATTTCCGCAGAGGACGAACCCCTGAGAAGATAATTAATTCGGTTAATTTTGAATTTGATAAGCTTAACAAGCAAGATTTTGAAGATTGAAATTAATGGCGATTATGTAGAGAAGATAAAAAAAGACAAAGATTACGAATAAATACGAAAATAATTTTCCTTTTCTGGTCAACTTACCGAACTTTTCTTATCTTCGCATATTAAATAAAACTGAACCACGGAATGGATCCCAGGCTCATTTCTCGGAAGAAAAAATATTTCCCATCTAAGTTTCTGCAAATGTCTACTTATGTACATATTCATGTATTTGGAACGATTTAAAAATAAAAATAATTATTTTTCAATTAATCCTAGGTCAAAATCTTTTCTTAACGGATGTCCAGGTCAGACCCTTCAAGCTTTAGGTCTTTGCTATCAGTGGAATTTTTGGTAAATTTAGACAGTTTTAGCTTATTTTTAAATTAAATTGTGGCGAAAATGTCAAATACGAATATGCGGTGAGGACGAGATGGCGATTACAAAAGCAAATTCTAGGGCACATTTATCTAAAGTTCATTATCGAGAACAATCAATCGGCTGAGTTTCGAATGGATGGTGACAACATTGGTGTACTTAGAGTGAAGAAAACTAAACTGTTTATTTACAGGAGGATAAACTGTGTAATTATAAACCGTTGCATAAAATGAAAGATAACAAAAAAGAGGGATAATAAATTGTGTTTTTATAATAAAGACGCTGAAAAACAGATCTTGAAACTTTTATTTAACAATCCAGGGATCGAACTGGTAGGATTTTTGAAATCATCGAGGTTATTCAGAATAAAAGATTTTTGAAAATATTCGGAAGCTTTATCAGTCAACAGATTTATAGAAGGATAAGAAAAGGAAATAAGCCAACGTTATGTTAGGTTACTCTGGATTGCTGTCTGTGCTGCTCGTTTATTGTTATTGCTCCTCTTCTGAAATACGAAACCCTTGATGCTTAAGTCGTGTGTACACGCATGCGCCGCAAGTATTTAGATTGTGGCCTGTGTACAGGTTCTGTGTACATGTGGGGCCTAAGTCTCGGTCCTAATTAGCCCGAAGAGCGCCGCTTTGATGTACTACGTCAGACCTTTAGTATGGGAGTATCTTCTATGAAGTTTCATTCAAGCAATGTCCTGAAGCCCATCAAGGTTGGTACCTGATGTATTCCAGTTGTTTTGTGTTGATTTTGAGATAGAGCTGTACATTCAGAGAGAAAATGGGTTACTGTCATAGCGAGGATCTATTTTTGATGCATGCTCTCCGAAGGTCCAATGACCCGTTTTAATGGCTGTAAGTCTAAATGCAAGTGAAGCTATCACTTGATCGTTTCTAATGGACATGGTTATTCATTAGCGCTCTTCAGACTTTTTCAGTACCTAGTACTTACGCTTCGAAAATGCTAGCTGAATTTGGTTGGCGTAAAAATAGGAAGATTTTTAGGCCAACTGAGTATCCCTCGCAGTCCATTTGGACCCGTCGATATAGATTGAGATGCTATCCTCCTCCCATATAAATCCCTCCCACATACACGTCTAGAGGGAAGCCTCATCTGGCAGCAACTTTTGAAATCTAACTATGGAAGAACATAATCTGATTGGTTCAATGATGTTGCGAACTGGTTCACTATGTCGCTGTGTTCAAATCATAATTGGTTCCACCTACTCTACTGAATAAGCCTGTTGGTGCCACCAACTGCGTTTTTACGAATGACGTCTATAGACCGTTAATATAAGAGCATGTAACCCCTGCGCAGGTTGTTATTTATATTTCATTTAGTTTTCTGACATTGTACTGTTTTTGTTATGCTGACCACCGAAACCAACGCTCCACATATTAGGATTGCTCCCCTGTCGGATCGTAAGTACGACTTTTTCGATAAAAGGACCTGATTTCTTGGTAAAAAAAAATGTATTCCTGATATTAATCTGAGTAATTTGAGTTGCTCTGTGTTGAAATTCAAGTGAATTGAGGAAAAATAATCATTTTCAGCATCTACTCTCTGGAAGAAAAATAAAATTGCTTTCGTAAAAACCTTCTTTTATATGTATTTACTATAATTTTTTATAAAATATTGTTATATATTCAGTGGTATCCATTAATTTTACAATTTCAATAAATTCATGTTTCGAAAATGCAGCTTTGAACGATAAATGAAAATTTTTTAATCGATACGTACTACGAAAATATTCTTAGAGCTTATTATATTGTATATACATATATCATAATTTAAAAAATTTTTAGTGTAAGTATTATTACACATTGAGTTGATTTCTATCTCTAGCATACCTATGTGTATTGTACACAAGGACCGACGCGTCGTATAAGTAACATTTAAAGCTTACATAAACATCCTTACGCATTATTTACTTAATTCACATGTTTTGTTTATACTGGTATTAAAAAAGTCTTAAATGAAAACAGCAAACAAAAAAATGTTCCGGACATCACGCCACTTTTTGCAAAAAAAACAAAAAAAAAAACTTGAAAAGAAAAATAATATTGAAAAGAAAAACTAAAAAAATTTAAAAAAATAAAAATATTCAATATAAAAATCGCGTGGCGCATGTCCACATAGCTGATCGTGGGTGGTGAACTAGTCCGTTAATTCCACCTATCACCAGCTAAATACACTTATTTATCACTGAACTAGCGAGTGCGTGGGCGAGCGTGAGAATATTGGCATCAAAAGAAGCAACAGCAGCAACAAGTAAAAAAAGTTGCCGAAAATGTAGAACAATTTCGATGCGGATATGACTTGTTGACCTAGTGATGATGCATAAATATGAATTTTAAACTAAAATTAATACGTTTACAACAACTTAATTTATTGTTTTACTTATTTTTGAGGGATATGTTATATACTTTACATATGTATTACAAACTTTACATATTTATAATCACAATTCTCTCTCTCTGTTGTCTCAGTTGTATAATCATTCATTATAGATCTTCACTAATCATTTGAATTGTTCCAAATAATCTCTTTTGCTCTTCATTTCTGCAAGATTATTATCATCACTTTTGGTCTATTTAATTCTATTAGCGCCCGACGAATCAACAACGTTTGTTTATAATTTACCGCTAAACGCGCACACCAAAAAACAAAAACAAAAAACAAAATAGACAAACTCATTGTGCAAAAACAAAATACAAAAAAAAATAAAATGCGCGACAACCTAAGAGTAGATGGCGCGTCTTTAGCAACGATGAGTTGTTGCGCTCATAATACGCTACCACACACACACACACATACCTATACAAGCGCAAGCACACACTCCCTCACTAAGACACCACTCAGTGGAAATACCAATACGTAAGTGGCAAGCTATATAATCGTGGGAAGAGTGGGAGCAAAGGCACACCATGCCGCCACCGCCGCCGCTCATCGAATGACGTAACGCACATGGTATTGCTAGGCGCTCTTTGCGTTATTTTGTATTTGCTTTTGCGTGTGGCGCTCTTTCGAAACAATTGTGATATAATGGCCAATAAAGTGAACGCAAAAGCAAAGGAGGTAGATGCACACTAGCACATACATACATACACATACATATTAACAAACATAAGAGCATATGGCAGCCACTCAATGTGCCTTTGTTTTCATAACAGCTCTCTGTAACAAATAAGAGCAACACACAAATATTTTTTGTAGCATAAACATGCGCGGCTGTTAAACTCGGTAGCCAAAGTTGCCAGCCTGTATTGTTTCGCAATTATAGATTTAAAGAAATTATGTAAGCAATAAAAGTTTCATACATAAAATTTTAAACGTTTTGTTCTCTGGAAAATCAATTTATTTATGGCAGGCTTAAATCACTCAAGTTGGATTGTGGATTGAAAAAGCTATGAAAATCGCCCTGAAAGCTTCAGAAATGTTTTCAGAGAATATTTCCATAATACCTTTGTTTTATTATTCATTTTACATTATTTTTATACTATTCGAAGGAAATAGCACCAAAAAAACTTTCAAAGCTGGAGTATTCATATTCATCCGGGCCACATGACTTAGCTCTCTTTTGATTCGCTGAACTATGTCAATGTCGTCGTATAACTCGTACAGCTCATCGTTCCAACTCGTAGAGTACCATAAATCTTACGCAAAACCTTTCTCCCGAAAACTCCTAATGCCGACTCATCAGATGTTGTCATCGTCCATGCTTTCGCAACATATAGCAGAACGGGAGCGATGAAGCACTTGTAGAGTTTGGTTTTCGCTCGTCGGGAGAGGACATTACTTTTCAATTGTCTACTCAGTCCAAAGTAGCACCTCTAGCATGACAACCGGTGTAAAACTCATGTTTAATGAGGACTCATGGTAGAAGGATGGGTTAATTCTCTAATAATATCTTTTTCAACTGCTGAGACACAGGCGAGTAGGCGTTTCCTCAGTAATTTCTACTTTGACTGTATATATGTAAGGCAGTGTGTTTTATGAAACAAACCAAATGGTTTCAACATCTTGAAAAGTGAAAGGAATCTCTTTCATAGGTACCCATAGGTATCAAAGCAAGCATACAGGCCTAAGTGCGTCAAATCAAGGTATTCCGGGATTGAGCAACCTATTTAAATAACAAACAGACCATCAGTAAGAAGAAGAATACGCAGCTGAGTTGAGTGAGGAATCCAAAGGTCCATTTCTTATTTAATCTGGTTGGCTGGTTTTAATACTAGTAAACGGTAGAACTCGATATGTTGAATGGTATTTGGTGAGCTAATTAGCTAAAATGAACATAATATAATATTTAGCATATTTGCATATATACATGTTGCTTTACAAAGTGAGACGTTGGGTCGATTTATATAGAAATCCAACTGGATGACAGGCACTTTAACATATTTAAGAATCGTTGACGTCCTACCTTATAACCGCTTCACTTAGTCTTACTCTGAACCTCCATCTGATACTGCAAAGAACCATCATAGCCTATAAGGAACATACTTAGAACCATGTGAAAATTATAAAACTTTTTTGATAGTAAAAAGTAATCCATTATTTTTGCATTGGATTAGAAACTTTATTTACCATACACGAGGGGATTAGCAAAAGTTCGGTCAGTTGATGGCTTCCAATTTGTTTTTGTTAAATCTAAAAATACCAAATCCTTAAAAATGACTGTATTAGACTTGCTTTCAAATTTAAGAACGATCGGCTACAATGGAGACGAGAAAACGCAAGACAGCTGAGAATAGCTCAGACGAAATTCCACCACCAACGCACACAGAAATTCGCCATATGATTCTCTTCGGGTTTTGGCGTAATTAAAAGCCAATATAAATATTCAGTGAAAGCCAAATTGCATATGGAGCAATTGCACCGTTTTTAAAGACTATTTCTAAGTGGTTCCGAAGATTCCTAACCGGGCATTTTTCCGTAGAGGATGAGCCCCGAGAAGGTCGACCAAAATCTTCCACTGATGACGTCACTGTAGCTCTGGTGAAGTCCAAAATTGACGAAGATCCGCGATTGACACAAGAAATGATTGCTAATTAATTGGGCTTGAATGCCTTGGCTGTATCGAATATTAAGTAATTATCTGAGATACACGAAGAAATCTGCTCGATGGGTACCACGCATTTTGCTCAATTTTTTCTAAACAAATTCTAAAATGGTCCGTTTAGCAAGTTTAGTAAAGTCGTTACTGGTGACGAATCTTGGTTCTATAAGTCCGGCCCAGAAACCAAACAGCAGTTCATGGTATGGAGCCCAACATGAGCAAACCTGCCCGTAAAACCTAAGCAACAAAAATCAGCAGCAAAAGTAATGATGTTAGTTTACTTCGCCCGATCTAAAATCGTAGCTGCTATTCCACTGGCAAAGGGTCAGGCGGTAACTGCAAAATGGTACACCGAAGAGTGCTTACCAAAAGTTTTCAAAAATTTGTTGGAAAACAGGAAGAAAGGATTTGCGGCGCTACTTTTTACATCATGACAACGCGCCATCGCCCACCATCTCTGGGAACGAAGAAGTATCTCCAGCACCATAATCCCCGACTATAGCTCCTTGTGATTTCTGTTTATTTCCAAAAATTAAAATAAAAATGTAAAAGGAAGGGTCTTTAATGTCAACGAGGTGATAATTAATGCGATTAATTCTGAATGAGTTTGAGGACTGTTTTCAGAAATGGATCTATAGGCTTAAGAAATGCATTGAAATCAATGGCGCTTATGTAGAGAAGATAAAAAAGGACAAAGATTATATACAAAAAAAATAAATACAAAAAAATTTATTTCTGGTCAACTTGCCGAACTTTTGTCCCCTCGTATATATGTATATAATTGGCGCTTTGTAACCGCTGAAGCGCTGAAACTTATACTAAACCGCCTCCGAACGGCTGATGGGTTTTTATGAGGAGCCATTATTTCATGTCAGAAATGGACGCGGAGGGGCGACCACAATAACAAAATTTAACTTAAGTTTTTGTTAAAATTAATTATAACTTTTGGAACCAAAATTTGAACCCGGGCCTTCCGAATGACAGCACGCGATGCTAACCACTCAGCTACCGCGGCCGTCATAGTTAGTAGAACTACGCACCGTTCAGCTAGCTAACTATTCGCTATCTCGAAGGTAATATCATTATGCCACTCTCATAAAAAACTCTTGTTCATATTTGTTAAAATTGGGACAATTAATTTTCATAGGCTCCTCTTGAGCCTGATTTTCCACCAGCCAAATCATTTGCCATAAACAGGTATAGATAATAATCAGTTGACGCGAGGTCCTAACTATAAGGTGGATGCATAAAAAACTTCTAACCAAGCTCTCGGAGCTTCTGGCGAGTCACTATCGATGTGTATGTCATGAAACATTATGCCCTTCCTGTTGGTCAAAGCTTGGCGCCAGTCCTCAATTTTATAGCCAATCACCAACATTGAACCATCAATAGCAGATGAAAATATTTCATTTAAGTTTTGAGATATAAAAATTTAACATTGAACACAACTTTTGACCTGTCTTTGCTGTAGATAGCACAATACAGTAATATTTATAAAAGGAAATTCGTTTCTAGATAGAGTGTAAAGGTAAGAAAAGCCTGATAATAAAAGTGCTACCAACTCAGCTTGGAAACTTAGTAAATTCCTCTATGAGCCCTTCCTCACTTAACCTTTGTCATAGGTGTATGCATAAGCAGTGAAGGATTACACAACTTTTTAAGGTTATAAAATTTATATAAAACATTTGTCGTAAGCATTAACAAAACATCTGGCATTAATGTATACATATGTATGTATGTATTTACGAGAACTGCCACTCTTATGCCGTCAACTCTCTGCGTTGTCAATAAATGCTTAGTAACACATTGAAAACGCTAACAGCTGCTGTTATGCTTACTCACAGCGCTGTTGGTTGTTGGTATTGGTAACAGTATTGACACGACACGCCATTCATTTCGATTTCAGTTGAGCAGCATATACGGCGCACGTTGGACGTTTTTCGTTGCGAATTTTCGTTCAGTTCGTTGAAAGCGCGTTTTCTGTCATTTTGAAGTTAATTCAAGAAAAAATAAATAAATAAAATAAAATAAAAACACTGTGTACACAAGGTGTATATGCTTGTGTATGTGTGTGTGTATATTTTTGAAACATCGGAGTAACGCAAAACGAGTCGTGGAGAACGTGCCAGACACAACAAAAATATTGTACTTGTGCTGTGCTGATTGTTTTTTCTTGATTTTTGATTTTTGATTTTTATTAAATCGTGTGTAAGGAAAACAATAGTTTTGTTTTTTTTTCTTTTTGTTGCAATTCCTTTTTCTACGTTGCGCTAATGTGTACGCCGATTTTTTCGTTGCTGAGGAAAACATATAAAATCTGTTTGGTTGTTTTGTGGTGATTCTTTGTTTTTTTGTAATGCTTTTAATAAATGATTAAGAAATTGAAAATGAAATTCAAATTAATCAAGTGTTTAAAAATAAATATTGTGTGAATCCAAAAATATATAAACGAAAAGATTTAATTTTTTCGCTTGTTACGGTGAGTGTCAGAACGTCACATAACGTTGGCGACGACGTCGAAGGCAAGTCAGCAAGCAGCTGGCTGGTTGGTTGTTTGGTTGTTTGGTTGTTTGCTTGGCCTGTTGGCTGGCTGGTTGACTGGCTGACGTGAGTATGGCAATGCAAAGCAAAGCAAAGCAAAGGCAGTTACGTAAAGAGTGGAGAAGTGTTCATACATACATATAAGTGCACTACATGTGTATGTACGAGTATATATGTATGTGTACGTGTAATGGTTACAAAACAAGTTGTTACGCCCTCTTATATAGAATTTTCCCAAGTATTTTAAGTATTTTAATATTTTTTTTTATTTTCAAACTCGTATAAAATTTTGTAATAAGTGAAATTTAAGTAAAAATATGTTTAAGTTAATTCGTGTCAGCAGCTGGCAGCAGCTGTTGTAACAATCACTTTTTTTTGTTACTAATTTTTTTTTTTTTTTGGTTACTTTTTTTGTGTGGGGGCGTGGCTGTATGCCTCATTGATGCAACAGCTTTCAACATACAATTTATTTTCAGGTGAGTTATAAACATTTAATATCATATAAACGTTTTTTTGTGATCAAAAAAATTATTCATAATTACGACTAACTGTGTAGTATTATGCAAGAAGCTGTGACGCAAAAATCAACTAACGCGGGTTCTAAGAAAAAAGAGGAACAAGCACGCAAAGCAAGCAAACCCAGTTATAAAATCACCTCATGGCAAATACACAACACGCAAAAAGTCATACAAAGTCAGCAAATTTACATATATGTATGAGCGGCAAGCGTTCTTTGTTTATTTGAAATTTGTGAGTGTGTATCGAGAGAGTGTGAGCATGATTTTAGGCTGTCAGTAAAGAGCAGAGAGTTTTGTGAGTGTTCTTGAAGTATGTATGATTGGGTGTTTGGGTGTTTTGTTGGAGCTACACAAATTATCTTAAAAGCACCTAAAAACGTTTAACAGTGCTTAACAGCATCGCAACATGCCGGTTGTACAGTAGAATGTTAGGTAAATGTTAGATTAACAGCTTTAATATAAAACGACTACTACTTACGACAGCGCTCTCTACAGCGCCAATGTATAGGTGCGCCACACTCAGTAAAAAGAAATTTTTGAGCGTGGGTTTGCCTTTGGTATTTGTTTTCTTCATTTGTATGCGTGAGAAAGCGTCAATTGAGCGAAAAAATCTACTAATGAAAATCAAATAAACATTGCAAATAAAAAACAAAAAAATTAAAAGAGTAAAAAATAAATAAAATATAGAGGCTAAAACAACAATAGTATTTGTGTAGTGTCAACATGCGGAACTCAAAGAACGCCGATGAAAAATGCTTGCAAATAATGCATACTCGTGAGCGCCACTTGAGAAAATGTACTCGCGCTAGTAAAAGCAAAAAAAAAAAATAATTAAAAATCAGAAAAAAAGGAAAAAAAAAATAAAATAAAAAAATTAAAAAATAGTGAGAATGCTTCTGAAGTGCTTACGTGTTGTTTATATTTTTAAATAGCATTACTAAGCGTTATTTTGCTATTTTTTTCACAATTCTCACTAAAAAGCACGACACATGGGTGTCAACAATTATTTGGGATTTGCAGAAAATTCACTCACTTAACGCTATACATATGTATAATGCCGGGCGAAACAACAAATGAGCGCATACCAAATTTTAATTGTGTCAACATTTGACAGTCAAACAATGTCAACTATTTTATTTTTCCCCCAATTTTTAATATTATTACTTTTTTTCTTTCGTTTCTTTAATTTGCCGTGAGAAAACACAAGACATTCCGACACATACCTATGTATGTATGTACATATGTATGTATGTTACTATTTCTTTGCCAATGCCGGCGCCGAGAGACATTAGCAAAAGTAGAAAAGAAGAAGACATGCGGACGTGCGGCTTCACGCCAAATGTGCTCGCTTTTGGTCGGTAGTTATGTAAGTAGGCTGGTAAGCTAAAGTACGCGCGCCTACAGAGGAAATAAAAAAAATAAAAAAATAAAAATGAAACAAAATATTTGTAAAAAAAAATCGAGCGCTGGCTCAATTGAGATGCGTAATCATTGGCACATCTAACAGCCGGTTGATGTTTCTTTGTATCCATCTATGTTATGTACATACGTGCACACATCTGTATATCCACATGGCTTGAGCGGAAATGATTATGTGATCGCTTACATATGTAAATGTTATATGGCGACGTAACGCGCTATGGTTGGTTATGAAATGAATTAAAAGTAAATCAAAAGGAAAAATACAACACATAATAAATAATAAAATAATAAATTTAAAGCAATTGCAACAAAGTGGATGATTGACCTTCAAAAAAATAAAAAGAAGAGAAAAAAAATATAAATTCACTTTTTAATTTTTATATTCATTTTGTGTTGCTTTATTTATTTAATCATTAATTTTTGAAACTCTCGTTTAATTAATTAACTTTTTTTACCTTACTTAATTTGATTTAAATTTAAATTATTTTCTGTTAGTTTGTTTTATTTTAATGATTTTATATTTTATTCTGGCTTATTTATTTTACTTTTTGTTTTAGTTTATTTAAATAAATTAATATTTATTTTATTACAAAACATCGTGTAATAATTTCTATTTATTTTATTTTGCTTTATATCATTTGTATTATTTCATGTATTTTTTTAAATGTTATCAGTTGATTTCATTTAATAATGTTATTTAAATATTGTTAATTGTTTTCTTTATTTAATATTATTTGATTATTGTATGATATTAAATTTTGTCTAACTTTATTTTGCTTAATATTATTTTTATTTATTTATTTTTTTATTTATTTAAAAGAAAAACAATTATTAATAAATATTCCACTTACAAACTAAAGCACCAGCTGACAGGGCCTTCGGCTTATTTTTAAACTAATGTGTTAACTAGTGTTATACAATGTAAGGTTATTAAAGTATGAATATTATAAATTATTTCTAGCTTATGTGATATAATAAAAATATAGCAAAAGTAACAATAATATTTTATATCTTGTAATGATTTGTTTGTTGTTTTTTAAATTATATGGTTATTTTACAAAGCGACAATATTAATTTATCTTATTTTATTTTATGTTACTTTTTTATAATTGTATTTTAATTAAATTATTTTATTTTATATTATTTATTTTTTTAGGATTTTTTTATTTTTATTGATTTAGTAATTTAGTAAATAGAGCAATTATATTTTTATTTAAATATATTTAGTTTTGTTTTAATTTTTTTATTTTATTCTTCTTTAATTTATTTTTTTTATTTCATTTTATTTTAATTTTACTTTATTATATTTTATTTTATTTTTACTTCATTTATTTTTTTGTTTTAATTTCTTATTTTTTGCTTATTTTATTTTATTTTACTTTATTTTATTTTATATTATTTTAATTTATTTTAATGTATTTTATCTTAGTTTAATTTATATTATTTTATTTTGTTTTACTGTATTTTATTTTATTCTATTTTATTTTTACTTTATTTTATTTTACATATTTTATTTTATTTAGTTTCACTTTATTTTATTTTTCTCTGTTTTATTTTATTCTAATTTATTTTGCCTTTGTTTATTTTAATTTAATTTATTTTTTATTTTTATTTTTTTGCTTTATTTTTATTATGCTATTTTAGTTTACTTTATTTTTGCTTTTTTTATTTTATTTTATTTTATTTTATTTTATTTGATTTTATTTTGTTTTATTTTATTTTATTTTATTTTATTTTATTTTTTTTTGATTTTATTTTATTTTATTTTATTTTATTTTATTTTTTTTATTTTATTTTATTTTATTTTATTTTATTTTATTTTATTTTATTTTATTTTATTTTATTTTAATTTTTTTATTTTATTTTATTTTATTTTATTTTATTTTATTTTATTTTATTTAATTTAATTTAATTTAATTTATTTAATTTATTTTTATTTTATTTTATTTATATTTTATTTTATTTTATTTTATTTTATATTGTATAGTACATAATTATAATTCGTAATCAGAAGTGATTTGAAACAACAAGTTTGATACATACAATGAAAATGTTTTCGATTAGTTTCAACTAAGAATAAACACAAAACACTCGTAAATATTTTTTTGTTTTTTTTCCGACGCAATATTATTCGCAACAAAACATTTTATAATGTATTTTTAGCACATTTTCTTGTTACTTGACTAAATTTATGTTTCATTATATAAATCACCACGACTATATGACATAATTAAATACAAATTCACGACCTCTCCGCCCTCCTCGTTGGCACGAAAAGAAAAAAAGCAAAAACTGAATAGTAAATAAAACATAAAAGGAGTGATGAAAATGAAAAAAACACGCACAAAACACTCATGAAGAAATATACATATGTATATATGCATTTGTGTATGGATCCCGCATTAATAACAACAACAATAGCATAGGCAAAAGCAATAGCAACAGCATCGACGCCATCAAACATTTGTAGGCCACTTTCGGTTATACAATCGCCCTCGTTTGTACGCCCAATAATCATTTTGTTGTTGCTAACTGTGTTGGCTGACGGGCTGACAGCGAGTTATAAGCAATGATATATAAAATTACTTACGTACATAATCTTATGCACATGTTTGTATGTATGTATGTATATGAATATTGAAAATTGTGTTTAGTGGCTGCCCCGATTTGCCTGATTAGTTTAGCTGCACATCTGCGTGCCAGTTGTTGCTGGGAGTGAGCAACTTTAAAAGCAGAAAATTATTAATAACATAAAACCACAATGTACATAAGCACAGATGCCTACAAATGTATATATGTACGTACATTAAAATATGAAAAAATAAATAAACAAAAGTGAGAAAAATCGGAAAATCGGAAAATTGTTGTGTTAATGACTTTGATATGCGCCAATAAAAAAGTTGAAGCGTTAGCTCGAAATTCGGAAAAAGAAATAAAAAACCAACAACACGCGCCACCACTCAATCCGTTCAATTTTAACATACTGAAAAAAAAAGAGTATTTTTTTTTTATTTCCCAAAATTTAATGAAATGCCATTCGCATCTCGAAATGCCATGCGACGGACCCACAGTGTGCTGGTGACTAAATTTATTACCACAAATTTTTTTTTGATGGATTATTTAAGTTGTGGCTCCAATTTATAATTTTATTTTATTTACACAAGTTTATTTTTGACACATACTACTGCGAGAAATGTATATTTATTTTATTTTTTTTAATATAAAATGATTTTTACAAATCTTATGTTAAGTGCAGAATGTCGCTTCACAAACATTTTTCCGAGCTGCAAAATATGTCTAAACATAAATTGTGGCTAATTATGAGGGAAAATAATTTGTTAATATTAAATATGTTTGAATAGACATAAATATGTTTTACCATAAAAAATGTCTAACCACGAAATCTGTCTAAATATAAAATATGTCCGACCAAAAAAATTTTCGTGACATGATATGTCTCTAGACATCAATCAAAATGTGTATAAAAATAAAATATGTCTAAACATAAAATATGTACAAATATAAAGTATTCGTGAACATAAAATATAAACATTAAATTTGTCTAAATATTAAATATGTATAACCCATGATTTAAGACAAAATATATATATTACTAAATAAAGATTGCTTTTAAATAGAAAATGTTGCTCCAAATAATATCGAGTAAATAATGTTGCTCAAAATGAAAATATCTAAACCTTAAATGTTGCTAAACACAAAAATGTCCAAAATTCAAATGTTGCTAATTACAAAAATGTCCCAAATTCAAATGTTGCTAAACACAAAAATGTCTAAAATCTAAATGTTGCTAAAATAAAAATATCTAAACATAAAATGTTGCTAAGGATAAAATTTTCACAAAATAAAATACTGATCACAAATTTGGCTAACCAAAAAATGTTGCTCAGCAAAAAATGTTAGCAAATAAAATTAAACAGAAAAGTTGCTAAGCAAAACATATTGCTGAACAATGAATAACGCTTGACAAAAAATGTTAGTAAGTAAAAATAAACAAAAAGTTGCTTAAAAATGTTGCTCAACATCAAATGTTACTAAAAAATTTACGCTTCCAGGTTAAAAGTTATCTCTCGAACAGAAATTTCATTAATATATTTCACAATTTCCTCCTTTTTTCCTCTACTCCCTTAGCCTAATTTTGATGTATAAATTTATACATATTTTTTTGTTTTTTCGCAAAACATGTTGCTAAGCCGAAAATGTTGGTAAAACAAAAAATTTTACCAAACATAAAAATTTAGTAATCTCTTCGTGAAGATTAATATTGATTAAAGTACTATTTCCAAAAATGTTGCTAAGCGAAAAAATGTTGCTAGACAAAAATATTGCTAAACAATACATTTTTCCATGCTTACAGATTTCACGAAAAATATGTTTTAAACAGAAATTTTGTTAAAATTTGTTTAAAATTTCATTCCTTTTTCCTGTTGCTAAGCCAAAAATGTTGTTAGACGAAAAGTTGCTAAACAAAAAATGTTGCCGAAAATAAAATGTTTAAAAATATATATTTCTTGAACTGAAATTTTTGAAATATTTACCAATTTCATTCAATATTTTAACTTTATTTCGGCAAATTTGCGATATCTGCCCACTGTACTCCACAACAACTACCATAAGTGCTATTAGCTACTGCTGGTGGTCGCAGCACATACAAACTTACTGCAAAAACCAGAGTGAAATGAACCGAAATAAAAATCAAATAAATACCAAGAACACGTAAATAATAATAAAAAAAAAGCAAAATAAAAAATTAACAAAAAAGGGGTAATAAAATCTAAAGAATTAGTTGTTCAGTTAAATAAAGCCTTAGCATTCATATAAAATATATACAATATAATGATATAATAGTATACACTCATATAGTATACTTCTATATACATATATATGTTTTTATGTATGTTCTACATTATGTAGCTCAGCTGTGCGTACCTAAATGATTGACGGGTAGGAAATGTTATGAAATCGGCACAACTCACACATATACTTAATTTACATACATACTCGTACATATAAAGCGGCAAATCAAATGAAATAATTTTATAACTTTTGCGTTGCGCACCGCAAAAACGACGAGGCGCAGCAACTCAACGCACAGCACCGCACAGCAAATCATATCAAATCAACTTAACTAAACCAGCTATATTCAGTTATTTTAAAACACACTGTGTTCGTTGTTGTCATTGTCGCAGCCATAGTCAGAATTGAGGTGGGTCGCCTTGTGGTGGTGGCGGCAAGTAGAAGGTGCGCACCGCCACACCCACCTGCAGTTGAGGAGGTGATTATATGGCGGCCGCACTTGAGCAACAAAAAAAAAAAAATAAAAAGAACATCTTCGTCCGTGTCTTCGCTTTAATGCACGATTTTTCATACAATTGCATAACAACAACAATGCTTGATGTCTAAGATTTGCATGGATGGTATGACAGATTTCTATGTGTAACTCCTGCCCCCGTCGCGTTCGATTCTATTTCGATTATGCACCGCGACCATACGATAAATCATAAAAAATATGATTCAAGGCAGGCAGCGGGCAGTGGGCAGGAGGTAGCGAGCAGCTGTTAACGCAACAGCTGCGCTTACATAATTCCAAGTGCGCCACTCGAATCAAATCGGTATATTTTTGCATGTATTTCATGTGCGGATGGGTGTTCGCATGGATTTATGAATTTTGATGTGTGTGGGTGAGTGTGAGTGTGCATGTATGCTTGTGTGCACGTTTAGTGCCACTTGTCACTGCCGTGAAGTAATCAAATAGAGCATTTGTGCAATCTTTTTGAGCGATTTTGCACTGCGTCGCTGCGGCATTGAGATAAACATATTTTCAGGTTTCTCGGATTGAATGATTTCATAAAAACCAAGTTATTGGTTTATTTGTTTGTTTGTGTTGGTTGTAGAATTTATGCAAAATGAATATTTGTTTTATAAGATATTTTAAAAAGTAAGTTTAGAGTTTCTCAGAAAAGTGAAGTAAACGGAAAATACCTATAGTTACATGCAACTTAAGCAAATTATAATTACAGGAAAGTGAGAAGTAAACCGTAAGATAAGGAATTTGGTTTGATTAGGTTGAGGTAGCTGATCCTGACCAGATCGCACACCGACGTATCGACTGTGTTGCCAATTTTAATTACTTTTCTTAAAAACGAAAAATTATAATAAAAATTTTATGTTAAATGTAGAATGTTGCTATACATACAAAAATTTGCCCGAGCTGTAAACATAAAAATTTTCTAGGCATAAAATTTGCCTAAATAATAAATATGTCTAAACATAAATGTGCATCTCATAAAGCATGGCTAAGTCAAAATGACACTTTACATACTTTTGGAAATGTGTCTAAACATAAAATATGTCTAAACATAAAATATGTCTAAACATAAAATATGCCATAACATGAAATAAAATGTTTTAACATCAAATATATCTAAATTCATCTAAATACTTTTAAACAAAAACGATGTCTAAACATAAATTCTGTCAAAATATAAAATATGTCCAAACATAAAATATGTCTTCATAAAAGATTGCGTGCCACACAAAATTTTGGAAATGTATCTTAATTTTAAAATATCTCTTAACATAAATTATGTCTTAATATGAGATAAAATATGCTTTAATCAAAATTCTAGCTAAATACATTTAAGCATAAACAATGTCTAAACATAAAATTTGTCAATATACAAAATATGCGTAATGACCTTGCTTACAAAGAATGGCTAAGTCAAAATGACAATATATAGACTGTGTCTATAAAAAATGTATAAACATTCAATGGTTTTTTAACACAAAGTATGTTTAATTATAAAATATGTCTAAACACAAAATATTTATTCACATAAAATTTCTCTAATCTCATAAAGTTTATCTAAAAATAAAATCTGTCTGAATAAACTTAAACGTCTATAAGCGTAAAAATGTGTCTTAACATGAAATCTGTCTATGCATAAAATAAAGTACGACCAGAATACTTGACTACTCTTTCATTCAGAAAAGCATTGAGTTGGTGGTTGTGGTGGCTACTGATCTATCGTATCGATTTCACCGACGCCTGACCGAGACCCATTGGGATGCCACAAAAACTTCACCATCAGGCTTGATTACCCAGCAATTTTGATTCTCTAATGAACCTCATCACTTCGACATTGGCTTTCTTCGATAGACCATCTAGCCAGAAGGTCCCACAAACGGGACAGTTGCATAAGAGATGGGTGATTTTTTCCTTCTCCTTATCATTTTTGCAACATCCAGTAGTTATTTCGCTTGTCGTCCTACCAGACGTACTCTCTAAGGAGTACATATGTCGTGATCTCTTTTTATCCTATTTTGGCCAGGTGGCTACCTTGACGCAGCTTGTTCATATCTAAAATTTCTTGAGAAGCAATTTGCAAGTAGCAAAAAGCATCCTTTATCGAGAATAATCTTCTCGGTCGTACCCATCCTAATAAGTTTATCCGCTTTACAGTTTCCCTCGATGTTCCTGTGACCAGGAACCCACATAAGAGACATTCTGTTCTATTTGGTCATCTCCTATACAGATCGGCGACAGTCCAGCACTAACTCGGAAGCGACTCAGTGCTATAAATCGAAATTGTATTAAAATACATTTTTTTTAGTTTTGTTATTTTGAATTAATTTTGTATTGGAAATTATTAGTTTTAAAAATATTATATTTTTAAGTGTCTTATTTTTCTGGGATTTTCCTGATAATAAAATATTTTTTTTTTCATAAAATTTTTTCCTAAAATTTAAATTTTTGCCTCTTGAATATTTTATAAGAATTTCCTTTGTTACTAGTTGGTAAAATTTGAATATAAAATTTCTTGGAATTTTAACATATCAAAATTTTTTCATTTGGATTAAGCAAATCCAAAACGTAAATCACAAAAAAATTGCGTAATTAATTTTGACACTAAATTACTCAAATATGTACATATGTACACGTATGTATGTACCTACTTGTACATTCTTTGTTCTTTTCACGCTAGTTGTTTACCATAAAAATATTTATGTACTCGTATGTATATATATCTAATTGAATTCGCCATAAATGTTGTCGATGACTTATACCAACCGCGAGAGATTCTGCGAAGATATAGGTATATGTACATACATATGCATGTATTTTGAAAATGAAGTAAAATAGATTACATAAAACGAATTGTATTTCTTAGCTGACATCATGTGAATTATGCAGTAATTTTAGACAATACCAAGTGCATATGCATATTTAAATATATATAGCTGTGCATATAAATATGCATATACATAGATACGCTTGCCCAGTATGTCAAGGCTCGACAACTGCCGCAACGGTTTCGCGTTGCCTTTGCTGTTTTGCCATTGTCTCTTGGGTTATAAGCTACTCTTTTATGAGTATATATGTAAGTTTGTAAATGAAAAATGTATATATGTATATGTATGAACATTCAAAAATCGCATTTTTTGTTGCTGAATTTTTTTTTTCAATTTTGGTTTCCTCGAAAATTGAAAAAAAAATTCTGCTTGCAACGCGTTGATCTTTTCAGCTGATGGACGCCAGAGAGACGAAATGAATGATGAAAACTGAAGATTTCTTTACTTATGCATTTGCAGTTAATGCCGCTTGCAAGGCTACTTAAAGCATATTTGTTGTGTGTAGGTATGTGCGTGTGGTTTTGCATTCGTCAATGTCAGCGGCAATTCGCAATACGCCACAGACCGCATTCATTTATGCGCCGCCAGCCAATTTTTGACGAGAATATCATGCAAATTAAATACATAAATAAATTAACTGAAGCATAGTACAATGAAGTGCACTCAATGGCAAAATGTAATAAAGCTTACGCGTATATATGTAAATACATATAGGTATGTATGTTAATACACTGGCGGACAGAGTTTAGCACCAAGTAATTGAAAAAATAATAATAATACAATATTATATTTTGCGAGCAAAATTATTTATAATTTTTGAATAAATTTTGGTTTTATGAAAAAAAAAAATTCATAAGAAATAAATAAAATATCTAATCCAAAATATTTTTTTATTAAAATAAGCATTTTTTTTTTTGGAATTTTCATTTTATAAAAAAAGAAAAAACTTAATAAGAACAAACATTTTTTTTTTTAATAAAAATTAGCAAATTTTTTTTTTCTTTCTATTTTATAAACAAAATTTTAATCAGTTAAAATATCTAAGAATTAATCTAAAATATTTTTATATAAAAAAATTAAATATTTTTTTTAGCAAAAATAAAAATTTAATAAAAAAATTTTAATAATAAAAAAACTTAATTCTTAACCCAAAATATATTTTTATTAAAAAAGACAAAATTTTTTGTAATATTATTTACTTAAAAAAGAAAATTAGAATAACCAAAAAATCTGATAAACAAACAGTATTTCTAATAAAAAGAAATACCAATGAAGAATATATGTAATATTTTGGTTAATATGAAAACAATTTTTTTTTTAACTGTAAACAAATTATTCCTTAAAAAAGAGCTGACAAAAATCAATATCTTATTCACATAGGTTTTTTATATTTTTTAAACAATTTGAAATATTTTGCATTAAATATGATATTTTATTAAAATTTGCAAATTTTAAAGATTTTTTTATATTTACAAATTAAAAAATTTAAATTTTTATAAAATTCGGTTCAGAACAAATTAAACTATTCGAGGTTTAAATAAATACTTAATGTGAGATAATATATAAGATATATTAGCAGTATTTTCTATTACCAATTCAATATTTGAATCATTATGCAAATATCTGACAAGAATCAAACAATTATAATAGTAAAATCCTAAATAATAAATTTCGTTTATTAAATATAAAACATAACATGTTCTTTTATATCTAAGAAATTAAAAAATTTAATTAAAATTGTAAAAAAAAAAATATTTTGTGCTTATTTCCGCTAGTGCAATTAATAACAAAAATAAGCTAAAGAAATTCTGCGCAGCAGTCAAACTTAAATTTTTTTCACCAAAATGTCTAATTTAATTAAGTATGTTTTTTTTTACTTTTTCCAAATCTCTAAAATTTGCTTTATGCTTTTCATAACCTTTTTCTAAATTTTTTTAACACTTCAAGTAATTTTTGATCACCAGTGTACATATCACGTATAGAAGGAAGGAGAATCGCTATGCAAAAATAACAATAAAAAAAGAAACATTAACTCAACAACCGCTTATGCGTTGCATAAAAATAAATCTATTTATTAATATTTGCATATTTGCACACAAAGGAGAGACAAGACAGGCACTTAAACGCAAATACGGGCAAGAATGCGTTTGCCATTGTCAGATACTTGCATACTAGTACACATACAATTACATATATATACATTTACTTACTTATTATTAATATATATCTATTATTATTTGTGAGTCTGTCGTTTTTATTCTCTATATACTCGTACATACATACATACATGCGAAAGCATGTTTTAATGCCGAGACAGTTGTGTTGTTTCCTTATATATAATATAATATAATGGGTGTTTGCAGACATGTTCCGCATTTGCTGAATTTTTTTTTATTTTGGTATCGAAAATTTGTTTTATTCTAATATTTATTTAATTCTTAAGGACAAATGATGTAAACAACATTACAACAATACAAATTTTAGAAAAGCACCTTTGACAATTTCCTTTTTATTTTATTAACAATGGTCTGGTAAACCGTAGCTCACGGACTTTCATTGCCGAACTACTTAGTGTTAATTCCGAAAACCACTGTAGACATAAGAACTTTAGCACTGTCCTTAATACCTTTTAAAAATATTTAGATTTATTATTCGGCAAAAAAAACCTAAAGAAATATTCTCAACACCCGATTTCAAGTCTCATTTGAGTACATATTCTTATGTACATGCAAAAATATGTGGCTACGTGCAGGTTTGTCTCTGTTTATCATAAACAACGGTATATTGTGTTATTGAAATTACATAATCTGATTTAAAACAAATTTTTTTATTCAATGTAAAGAATTTTATTTTTCGCGCACACGAACATACAAACCTATAAACATACGAGTATAACCTCATACACATACATATATTACAATATGTTATAGTACAATATGTATTATGTTATGTATTGTAGTTACCTTCCTGCAATAAACACTTGTTCTCAATGCAATGCGATGAGATTGTCAATGTTAATATTTGTTATTAGAAATGCACAGTAAATAAAAACCAAAAATAAAATATTTTAATATAATAAAACTAAATTAATATAAAAAAGAAAGAAAATAAAAATAAAATAACTTAAATTAAATTAAAAACAAAAACAAAACAAGTGTAAATAAAATGTAATAAAATATAAATTGTAAAATTAAATTAAATAAACTTAAATTAAAAAGTTAAATACAGTAAAAATTTAAAATAACAATATAAAAAAATAAACAATATGAAATAAAAAGATTTAAAATAAAATAACGTAAATTAGAACAATTTAAAAATTATATAAAGTAAGTTAAAAAAATAAAACATATTAAAATAAAATAAAATCAATTAAATAAAAAAAAAATAAATAAAATAAAATGAAATAAAATAAAATGAAATTAAATAAAATAAAATAAAATAAAATAAAATAAAATAAAATAAAATAAAATAAAATAAAATAAAATAAAATAAAATAAAATAAAATAAAATAAAATAAAATAAAATAAAATAAAACAAAATAAAATAAAATAAAATAAAATAAAATAAAATAAAATAAAATAAAATAAAATAAAATAAAATAAAATAAAATAAAATAAAATAAAATAAAATAAAATAAAATAAAATAAAATAAAACAAAATAAAATAAAATAAAATAAAATAAAGTAAAATAAAATAAAATAAAATAAAATAAAATAAAATAAAGTAAAGTAAAATAAAATAAAATAAAATAAAATAAAATAAAAGAAAATACAATAGAATAAAATAAAATAAAATGAAATAAAATAAAATAAAATAAAAGGAAATAAAATAAAAGAAAATAAAATAAAAGAAAATAAAATAAAAAGGAATAAAATAAAACAAAATAAAATAAAATAAAATAAAATAAAATATAATCAAATAAAATAAAATAAAAAAAATAAAGTAAAATAAAATAAAATAAAATAAAATAAAATAAAATGAAATAAAATAAAATAAAATAAAATAAAATAAAATAAAATAAAATAAAATAAAATAAAATAAAATAAAATAAAATAAAATAAAATAAAATAAAATAAAATAAAATAAAATAAAATAAAATAAAATAAAATAAAATAAAATAAAATAAAATAAAATAAAATAAAATAAAATAAAATAAAATAAAATAAAATAAAATAAAATAAAATAAAATAAAATAAAATAAAATAAAATAAAATAAAATAAAATAAAATAAAATAAAGTAAAATAAAATAAAGTAAAATAAAATAAAATAAAACAAAATAAAATAAAATAAAATAAAATAAAATAAAATAAAATAAAATAAAATAACATAAAATAAAATAAAATAAAATAAAATAAAACAAAATAAAATAAAAAAAAATAAAATAAAATTATATAAAATCATATAAAATAAAATAAAATAAAATAAAATAAAATAAGTAAAATAGAACAAAATAAAATAAAATAAAATAATATAAAAATAAGTAAAGTTTAAAGAATAAATAAAAGGTAGGAAAAAATTAAAGTAGATGAGAAAAAAATTAAATTGAATTAGCAAAAAAATAATTTAAATAAAATTTAGTTAAATAAAGAGGAAATAAAACGATTGAAATGAAAACATATAATATAATACAAATCAGCATACTATAATAATATGGGATTAGTCGAAATTAAATTTGAAAACGGCTGAAGCGATTTTCCGTCCAGTTGAAATACATAGCACTCTCAAAATTTTCTAAACATTTTTCTAGCATATTTGCTAATGAATGATTCCATTCAATATATATGTATGTATGTTCTTTTTTTAATTAAACGAAACAGTATAATTTTCTTTTATCTTCAAGATTTCGCGTGGTGGTAATGCCAAAAATTAATTTTCAAATATATTTTCGTGCCACCCTTACGTACAAGTGTCTATATACCATATATTAGCTTTGAGTAATTCTATTTTATAACTGTTGCATAACATCTTTATTTTATTATTGTATTGTTTGCGTTGCGCGCCAAAGTACTCCTACGAGAAAGATCTTCCCATAACCCCTCAAAAGTTGCTTTCTAAGGGTGTAACACTATATGCATTTATATGTTATAAGTATGTACATATGTAATGCATTTCTATTTATTTTTTGTAATCCCATTAAATTGTTTGCTAATGTAGTGTACTCGTAATTTTTGTTGTTGATATTGTTGTATTGTTATTTTATATTCTCATATCTTCGTATGCATTTCGAGTAGTCAACTTGCGGTTGTTGTTGTTGTTGTTGTTGTTGTAAGGCGATGTGTTATGCATGCGAGCGATGTTATTGACTTGTGTAATTAACAATTTATGCAATGTTAGGCAAGATTGTTATTATAACTATTTTTTGTTGGTGTTGTTATTGTTGTTGTTATCACAATTATTATTGTCATTGTTGCAGTTATGGTTGTTTATTTACAGACTATTAGCCTTTTTTAACCTTTTTTCTCTCTATTTGCGTTTCTTTATTTACCGCTACTTGCGTGTAGTTTTCATATTGTTTTTGCTGTTTTCTCATTGCCTTATCTTTGTTTCACTTTCAACAGCCTCTCAGGAAACTGAATTGTATTCTGAGTTGTTATTGTTTATTTATATAAACGGTATTAATTTGATTTCTGAAGATTTTGAATTTATTGAAAATTTTTTAAAAAATAATTCAAAATTTCGAAAATTTGTTGGCCACTTTTGAAGTTTGAAATATTTTAAACATTTTTTTATTTTTGAAATTTTAACAAGAAAAGATTTGATTTGGGAAACCTTAAATTTGAATAAGAAAAAGTTAAAATTATTTTTGAAGAGAATAAAAGTAATTATTTTATTCTTTTATTTATTATATGTATTAAACTTAGTTTTTTATACTCTAATACAAATAGTCACATATTTCAACTATTTCTTAAAATGAACATATTTTATGTTCCTTCTCTCTTTGGAACTCATAATGATGGTGAAGACTTAGAATTCTCATATTTTTGAGGCTCCAAAACGAGTCAGAATACCTGCTGCCTAACTAAGTAGTTGATAAATGTTTGAGTCAAGTGTTATTCGGGTATCTCAAGCTTTACTCACTCTAGAGCATGGATATTCAAGCTTTCATAATTGTTCTAAATTTTCGTCGAAGTGTCAATGAGTGGGTCTTATATTCGAAAATCTGCTCTAACTAAATAACAATCAAAAATTTTTGTCCTTAAAGCCACGGTTCCGCACAGTAAATTTGTTAAAGGACTACCATAAAATAAAATAATATTGAAAGTGTATATATATATAAATATATGAACCCCTGAATATACACTTTAAAAAATGTCTCTACGAATGCATTTATTTCTTTTTTTTTATTTATATAAAATGATTTTTATTACATCACACACCCACAGCGCACACATTTATGGTTGTTATATTTGCAGTGCAAGTACTTGAGATCAGATTACTATTCGATTTTTATACGTTTTCATTTGATTGCACATTTTTTTATGCACATTCACATTTATGTATATATATATACTAGTATATCTACATATGTATGTGTGTATGTGCATACCTTTGAGTATAAATAAAGCACTCTCGATATAATATTATTCTATTATAAATTTATTGTGTCTACGTGCGCGGTCGCTGTTAAACTTACATACTTGTATATATGGTATATGTATATATATATAGCTAACATCAGAATGATTCTGCAGAGGTAAATTGTAAACGCGACCAAATATTTGAGCGCATTTTATACACTAGACACATACACACATATGTACTCGTACATAAGCGTACATTCATTCATTCTTGCCATGCTTAGCTGTGATGTTGTGACGTGATCTACGTCACGTATTCATATCTATCCGAATGCATTTGTCATATGATAAGTGCATGGAATATTTCTGAGAATTTTACGTGAATCGTGCTATGATTCGGATGATATTTTCACATAGGAGCAGTAATGCCAGTCAGCCTAAATAGGAGACATTATTCAGCTTTGTTTTAGAAATAAAATGCTAAGCGAATTTTAAAATAATTTTAGTTATTTAAAAACAAAAAAGAATACAATTTTCTTTTTTAAAAACTCATTTCTGAAAATTACTAATTCTAATTCTAATACTTCAAATTTACAAAAATATTTTAGTAATGGCTTAATATTCTGTTTTTACTATTAAGAATTGATATTTATTTGTAAAAAAAACTAAAATAATTTCTAAAATATAAAAAAAAATTCGAGGCAACCATTATGTTTCCTTTTAATGAGATTGCGTTATAAAAACCATTCAAATTTTTTCTCGACTAGCTGTAAAAATTTCAAAAAATATATAAACATTTTTTTGAAAATATTTACTTGATTGTTTTTCGATATTCCGTTTCTAATTTTGAAAACCAAAAATTATTGAAAAGTATTCACAACTATTCTTAAAAGCTTAGATATTAATATTTTAATGAAATCACATAAAATTTCTAAAATAATTCGAAGATACAAATACATTTCAGAAATATTTACGGTCATTTTTATAAATTTTTCATATTAGGCTGGTTCGAACACTTAACTCTAGGCTAGAGAGCACGCGCCGCTAACCACTCAGCGACTGTTGTCGCATTAATGAAACATTTTATATAAAAAAATGTCTAAGCATAAAATGTGTTTAAACATTAAGTATGTGTAAACATTAAATGTTTCTGAACGTCTAATATTTCCCAACATAAAATATTTCTTATCATAAAATCAGTCTAAACAAACATTTCTCCTAAACTTAAAATGCGTGTAAATATAAAAAATTTTTAATAAAAAATGCTACCAAACCAAAAAATGTCTTAACATAAAATGTGTTTAAACATTAAGTATGTCTAAACATAAAATATTTCATATCATATAAACTGTCTAAACAAACATTTTTCCTAAACTTAAAATGTGTGTAAATATAAAAAAAGTTCTTAACAAAAAATGCTATCAAGCCAAAAAAATGTCATAACATCAAATATGTTTAAACATTAAGTATGTCTAAACATAAAGTATTTCTGAACTTAAAATTTGTTCAAATATAAAACATTTCTAAACATAAAATATTTCTGAACATAAAATATATCTAAACATAAAATATTTCTAAACATAAAATATTTTTGAACATAAAATATTTCTGACAGAAAATAGTTCTAAACATAATATATTTTTGAAAATAAAATATTTCTAAACATAAAATATTTCCAAATGCGAAATCTAACTAAACATAAAATTTATCTAAAGAAAAAATATTTCTATATCTAAAATGTGCGTTAACATAAAATGTTCCTTACAAAAAGTACGACTAAACATAAAATATTTTTGAACATAAAATTTGTTCAAACCTAAAATATTTCTGAACATAAAATAATTCATACAATAGTCCTAAACATAATATATTTTTGAATATAAAATATTTTGAAACATAAAATATTTCCAAACGTAAATTCTGTCTAAACATAAAATGTATCTAAAAATTATTTCTAAACCTAAAATTTGTGCAAACATAAATATAATAATAAATTTAGATAAAAAAAATTTTCATTTCAAAAATAAATTTTTGTTGTTTTTAGTTTCAAATTAAAAATTACAAAGATTTTACGTTTTTCTGAATTGCGATTTACAAAAAATAATAATAACAATTTTTTTAAACCGGCTATATAAACTTTTTGTTTATTATTCGAAAATATTTCATTATTTTTTTAATGATATTTTTGGAAAATTTTTTGTATGAAATTGGCGTTTTCATAACTACATATATACGTTAAGTCACTGCTTTTGGGACTGAAATTTTTTCTGCTCAATTGTAGTGAATCGATATACATAAAAATCAAATGTGCGAAATTGTTGTTCTCTCAGAAAATATTCCCAGATGTTTAGTGTTTAATTCTTTTACACCAAATATAATATTTTTAATTTCGAATTCCTCGAGCACACTTTTTTTTATGTATGAGTACTGTATAGTTAATGAAAATGGCGTCCTTGACTTCCAAAATGAATTTATTGAAAAAATTTTTAATATTACAAAATTTAAAAATTTTAAACAGGAACTTATTTGTACTCGAAATTAGCTTCAAAGGATATGTTTGATTAAAAGGCGAGGCCGTACCTAGGTCTAGAGTAGGCTCACTGTGAATAAAAAAAAATTATATGACAGAAAATAAAAATATTGATAATTGTAAAATATACCTTTTTTTATATATAAAAATATCACTAAATAATTTATTTCCCTTTGAAAAATAGCATTTTGCAAAAATCTAAATTGAAAAATTAAATTTGAATTTTTTCATTTTAATTCATTTTCATTTCCCATATGGGAAATTTAATATCTAAAGCAATGATGGACAGCTTGATGTATGCGCATATATACAATATAAGCATGTATGTATGTACATAATGTATATAACATAGATATGTATAGCTAATAGAATTTTCACGCTGTTTTCTCGCAAATACAAAACCGTCCGATGACTACTTAAGCTATTTGTATTAGCTGCGTGTATGCTGTCAGTCTTTCATCAAATATTGTACTATCTACGAGTATGTATGTATGTATGTACACGTATGTCAGCTTATGCGTGTACAAGTGTACTCGTACATACATATGTACGTATGTGTTGTATTTGACGCCCGGCAAAAACTTTTTGTTTACATAACAATAGAAGAAAGCTAGAGAAGAACATAATACAATAAACAGAAATAAATGCAACAACAACTACAACAACAACAACGAAAAGGTGATAAATGAAAACACAACAATCTCTCGAGAGTCAAAAAATCAACGCAAACCAAAAAAAAAAAAAACAGAAACGAAAGAGAGAAGAAAAAAGAAGAACAAGAGTCATATGTGGAAATAACATTGAAGAAGAAACAAAATTGTAGTAAATTGCTCACAACTCACAATGTTTTGTTCTTGATTTTCGCTTGGCGCTTGTTAGCTTGGCCTTTTGTGGATTTTCTTTGCAATTTTTGTTGGTGTGAATTTTGTTGTTAAATGTGCTCATTTACTGAGCAATCGCTCGTTGTTATGTTGTTGATGTGCGTTTTATTGCCACTCGCATAAGTGATTTTGTTAAATTATTGTTTTTTTTGTTGTTGTTTGTTAAATGAGACATTTTGTTTGATGAAACTTGAAGCTCTCAGTGTCAAAATAAAAAAAAAATTAAAAATAAAAAAATGAAAAAAAAACCCAAAAAACTTTTTTAAATTTCCTATTTATTTTATAGGCTGTAGTGTTATATAATATACATATTATATGTATGCTTAATAATGAATAAAAAAAGCTTTTATGTGCCTTTTTTAGAACTAAAAGTTTTATTTCATCATTTTGGCTTCATTGAATCATTCTCACATAGCATAAGTGTATGAACATACATACAAGTATATGTTTATGTATACACGTAGGCACAGTTTTATATGTCTAAGCACGAAATCAAAATTCTTTAAAAGTCTATTTTTGGAATATTTGTGCATATTGTATATGTATGTATATATTTTTATAAGCATTAAATTTTTGTATTATTTTTTTCATACTCACGGCGATGCATTATTAATGATGTATGTATGTATGTACATGTATGTCTGTATGTACATGTATGTCTGTATGCGCACATATCCGCTTTGCCCGATGACTTGCGATAACTTCTTGCATTTCTGATAAGAAATAACGAAAAAGATAGAAATAATTAAATAAAAATTATTAATTGAATGTTACTTCCATAGTGAATGAACGTGATTCATTAAATTAAATTACTGTTGAAAGAATTCGTATTTGAAATTTTCTTTTTTTAAGAAATTTCATTAGAATTCATAATTTTCTGCATATTTATAATCATAGCCTGTACTCATCATACTCTTCTCAGCATTCTTATTCGTATTCAGCATTCATTCATATTCATATTCACTCCTATTCATTCATACTTATATTGACATATTTTCATTTATATTCATATTCACAATGAATCATATTCGTATTCATTCATGTTCATAAATATTCATATTAATATTCAATCATATTCACATTCATTCATACTCATATTCATTCATATTCATATTTACTCATATTTATTCATACTCATATTCACATTCAATCATATTCATATTCATTCATATTCATATTCATTCATACTCAAATTCATTCATACTCATATTCATTCATACTCATATTCATTCATATTCGTGTTCAATCATATTCATAATCATTCATATGTGTATTCATTCATATTCATATTCATTCATGTTCATCCATATTCATATTCTTATTTACTCATATTCATCCATATTCATATTAACTTATATTCATTCATACTCATATTCACATACACTCATATTCCGATTCATTCATATTCACATTGATTCATATTCATTTCCACTCATATTCACATTGACTCATATTCATAATCATTCATATTGGCAATCAAATTCATATTCTTACCAATATTCTTATTCCTATTCTTATTCGTATTAATTTTTTTTTGTTTTTAATCATTTTATATTTATACTTTTATTAATATTCATATTCATTCATATTTTTCTTCATGCTCAATCATGATTTTATTCTTATTCCTTTGTATAGACACTCATATTAATTTTCATATAGTAATAGTGTATAAATTGTAGTCATTCATATTCATATTCACTCATATTCATATTTATACTAATATGAGTATTTATTCCTGTACATATTCATATTCATATAAACTCATATTCTCGTTAGTATTCATATTCATATTTTATTATTTGTATTTTTATTCAAATTCATTCATATTCTTACTAATATTCTTTAATATTCATATATATTCAGATTCAGATTCGTTCAGATTACTATTCATATTCTTACTTATCATATGCATTTTCATTCAGTTCTATTACTCGAATTCATTCATATTCAGCTTCAGCCATATAAATATTCATATTCATATCCACTCATATTCAAGTTCTCATCCATATTCATACTCATATTCATTTTCATACTCAGATTCATTTTCATATTCAAGAACTCTCTCTCAGCATTCTTCCTTTTGGACTTAATTTAATGCACTAAAGCGACTAATGAAAATAAATTGATGTATAAATAAATTTATAATAATAGATGTGCACATTGTTGTTGTTATTTTTTGCCTGTTGATTTGGTTGCTAAATTGGAATCTGGCACCACATGAA
>JAWMAG010000012.1:23867500-23890000 GCA_037013455.1 Ceratitis rosa
TTAGCAGTCAAGTGTGCAGCAAAAACAACAAATTTTTTTCTAAAATTAACAGCAACAACAACTGCTCGATTAGCAAAATGCCACTTTCCCAAGGCCTCGCTGCCAAAATATGTCCTGGTGGGGCAGTAAAGCGCACAGCCACCAAACCCGCACTACCACGCCAAGTGGAGGCGGCGAAACGTAGCAAATCGGCCGCGGCAGAACATTTTACACGCCTCACGCCACAACAGCATCTACATGCGCGCCATAGCAACAACAGCAAATACTTGCGAGGTGGCAACCATAAGCTAGGCAGCGCTTACAAGTCCATGTCAACAACCGCGTTGAGCGCCGCAGCACCGCTGTCCAACGCGAATAGTCGCTACGCGTCACCCACACGCGCGTCATCAGCTGAGCTTACGCACAGTGGCAACTTGCAATTCTACTATTTGTTAGCCGAATCTTTGACGCGTTACGGCAGCCTTCTCGAGGCATTCGATGTATACGCATTTATAGCCAGCGAGCAGTTGGACAACTGTATACCGCTGGATCGTCTCAATACATTCGCGAGCGCGCTGATTACGTATGTTCGCAAGATGGGTGGCAGCAGTCAAGAACTGTTTACCGCTCCGACAACCGGTAGCGTGAGTAAGCTCTCCGACAGCAATGCACTCGAAACGGCGCTGAAAGTGAAGTACGCGCGCAGCGGCGCCGCCAGCTGGAGTGCCGGCGCTTCTGGCGTACTGCCATGCGGCATTGCGGCGACCACACCGCCGGTGCCGGATGCAGTGGTTGGTGCTGGGCTTTCGGATATGCATTCGCCTACACGAGAACTATTACGGGTGCCGAGCCCGACGCAGAGCGAGGACTACGATCCACTGCTCTGTCCGCTCTGCAATGATATTCTACGTTGTCCGGTGACTACGAACTGCGGTCATACCTTTTGTCGACAGTGCTGCGACACAATCACACAATGCAACATTTGTCATGTGAAATTTCCACGCAATAATCGGGACGAATTTCGCACAGAGGTGGCGAGCAGCCCGCGCAATTATGCAAATGCGTCCAGCTCCACGCTGACCACTTTAACAACAGCTACAACGTCATCTTCAGCGGCTGCCTTGACAAGTGTAAATGCCTTCTTGTACTCATCAACAAGCGCTGCGCTTCCACAAGCCGATCCAGCAGCTGGAATTACACTCGCATCAGCAGCCACTTCAGCAGCAAGCAATCAAAATCCAACAACCTCAACGGCTGCTTACACTAACATTTCCACTAACGCCCCAGCAATGGCAACGAATGATAATTCTTTGCTGCTTCGACGCTTGCAAACACGCAACAATGCCCTTAGCGGCAACGCCGATGGCAGTGATAATAGTTTTGAAGCAATTATTGCGCCCGCGCGTTTACAGCTGACGCCATCACCACCCACTACGCCGACTACCGTAACAACCGCAACTGTTGCTTCGACAACAGCCACGGCCACAACAACAATGGCGTCCTCGGCGTCGGGTGGTGGTGCTGTCGCAGCCATAAGTGGCTCCTCGACAAATATGAAATTCATGCCCGACGTTTTGGTGCGTCGATTGGTGGAGAAATGGTGGGGACCGGATTTGCAGGCGAAGAAGGACAACGAAACCGCAGCCAGCTTTATGCATATGAATTTACTCGATGACGCGTTGAAATTCTGCAATGCCAGTTTGGAGAAATGTGAGTACTAATTGACTTTATTTTTAACAATACTTTAAGATTTTGATTGATAAACGAAATAAAGCGAGAGAAAGCATGCTCCCGCTTAGACAGTTTTCTTAGCTACGTATTTTTCACGTGGTGCTGGCATTTTTGTGAAGTTTTGAGTTTCCGATCTGCAAGTATAAATAAATTAGACTTATGAATGAATCTCTGAGCTTTTTGATATTAAATTGTGAAACCATTTATATAAACATTTTTTAGACGCTTCAATAAGGAAGTTCATTAAACTTGCATAACAAGAAGTTAGGAAAAATATTTTTTTCCGAAATTGTCATACTTAAAAGTGCAAAATATTTCAATAATTTCCGAAATTTGCCAAGGACTTTTGTAAGCTTTCATCATTTTATGAATTTATCCAAAGCTTTAAGCTTTTCGTGCTTTTTTATTTGATATTCCAGTTGATGTTTAGCGCAGTAAATTATTCCTAATGCTTTAGATGACTATTGAAAAGCTTCAAAAATATAAAGAGATTAAAAAGGTTTTGGCTTGCTTAGAAATTTTTACAACATTGAAAATTAACCTGTTGTTAGTAATTATTTTCAATATTTTTTTCCAAATGAACCAAGAGCTTTTATATGGCTTAAATATTATAAATCAAGAACATATTAATTTTTCTCTTAAATTGCTTATATTCTCAGTTGGCTCGTTAGAAACAAAATAAATTTTTCTTACTACCTGCTAATTCTACTTTCTTCGAGTTTTACGGAGCTTAGAAGTTTCACTTACATATTTTCAGTAATAAAATTAGTATTGATTATATTAATTATATTAATAAACTTCTTTTTTTTTATAAATTATTGTAAACATATAACAGGGTTCAGCTCTTTCTCTTTGCCTGCTTGATACAGACTCAAATTTTAGGTGTAGATCAAAAAGCTTACATTCTTGGAGCTTTCACTTATACAATTTTTCTAAACTCGTTTATTTTTCAGAGAAAGTTTTCCAAGCTTTCAGTTAGAACTTTTGCTAGAAACTTTATTTTTTTGCTAGAAAATTAGGTTTTCTTATTACGCCAGCCTCGAGGGTAGGGTATATATTTCTCACATGAAATGAAAAGCTCCTCATAAAAATCCACCAGTCACTCGGAGGCGGCTTAGAAAAATATAAATAAAATAAATAAATTAAAACATTAAATAAATAAGTAAAAATAAATTTAAAATCAAAAAATTAATAAAAAAGAGTAAAACAAAATCAAATAAAAATAAAAAAAATATTAAAAAAATTAAAGAATAATTTTTGGTATATTAATTTTTTTATTTTTTTATTCTTTTATTTTTTATTATTTTCACCCTACTTCAAATCAAAAATTGAGTTTAGTAGAAAGTTCTTTACTGTTTTTTTCTTTTATAATTAGTTTTTCAGTTATATATGTTAAACAAATATCAGTGCATTCGCAATCGAGCACAACTCTTTGCTTATTTAGAACGCCAACATATGTTTCGTCTGAATAAACAACTGTTGATTATTGTCATCCGTTTCGAAAAGTGCCATATGCATAAACACAATTCAACCTTTGCGGTTTCATTTGGCAAACAATTGCTTTTATTTCCGATTTAAGGTGAAAAATACCTAATGGATTTTCCGTAAAATTATTATTGAAATGCTAAGCACTCCAGAATGGTGCCATCAATCATTTTGTGCTTTGAAATTTACGCAAATATGGCAATTGAGCGTGAGCTATCAGTTTATTTACATGCATACATACGAGTATATGCATATATAATATAAATATCATATATCTTTTTGTGCTAGTACATATGTGCATAACTATATAAAAGCATATAATTACATATACATGATTACTTATATACCTTTATATATTTAATTTAGCATACGCCAATATATTATATGTACATAACTATGTATGTGTACACTACTGTGATTATTGAAAACATAGAAAAATCGATAGATACGCAAGAGTGCCAGCCAGCTGTTGTTGACAGTTAGCTTTTGTCGACCTTATGGTGGTGGTGATTTTCCTCTCATATCTTCGCATATATGCGTACATACATATGTATGTATGTCTCATATATATATCCTGTTTGTTTTTCGTGTTTTAGTGGTATTGTACAATATTTGTTGTTGTTTATTACTTATTATATATTATAGTTATTGTTGTTGTTTTTCTTATATTTTCTTTGCTGTTGTTTATTGTGTTGTTCCGCTAACCACCCAAAAGTAAAGTCAAATTCAAATCTCAAATCAACAACCAGCTCTCCCACCCACCACCGTCCTTCCACCCACTAACACACACACACACACGCACAATGTCAATGCTGATGTCATGCGGTGTTGCTCACAGTTAGTTACAAAGCCAGTCAGGCCATCGTAGCAACTGCTGTGTGGGTGTGTGCGTATGTGTGTGTGCGTGTGTTTGCAACTAAGCACGCTTCAGTCGGTCGCCAGCATCGAGCAACAAGTTATAAATACCATACCAATGAAATTGCTTGTTGAGCTGTGGGGCATTTACAAAAATTGCAAACGGTAGTGGTAAATTATGAAAACAGAGTGCAACCCCCACCAACACCACCAACACTACTACTTCCAACACATTTACTTTGCTTTTACAATGTGCTTTGCAAATTTTCCCTTTAATATGTATAATTCTGGCATACTTGAACTTTCTGTTATTTCTTTTCTTTATTCTTTATTCTTTATTATTATTATTTATTTTTTTTTGTGGTATGGTTGGTATCCACTACATTTTCTGCTGTTGGTTGGGATGCCAAGCGAAATATATGGATATTATATATTATACTAAATACGTTTTTACATATTAAATTGTGCATAAATATGTACCTCGACTATTTACATATAAATATCTGTAGTCCGGAGTCATTATGGGGCATAGGAAGCTGCTTCTATTTAAAATTGACCATAAATATTCCTTGCCGTTGGGTCAATACATGAACAAGTACTAGTTGAAGTAAAAATATTTCAAGCTTGTAATGTGGAAACATGCTGGTGCTTGTAAAAATCAGCAAATGCATAGATATGTAGAGGAAATTCGTAGAAACAAAGATTTACTATTTAAGTAAGTAAATATGACTTGTTCCCTTTGGGCAAAATGATACCTAATTGAAATAAAAATGATATAGAAATAGTAGCAAAGTAGTTCCAAACTAGTTTGATTTCAAAATTTTTCGGTTTTAAAATTAGTTCTGAAATAGATAAGTATGCTGATCTCAATGTAAATTTGAACTAGTTTCAAATCTTAATTTTAATTTTAATTTTAATTTTAATTTTAATTTTAATTTTAATTTTAATTTTAATTTTAATTTTAATTTTAATTTTAATTTTAATTTTAATTTTAATTTTAATTTTAATTTTAATTTTAATTTTAATTTTAATTTTAATTTTAATTTTAATTTTAATTTTAATTTTAATTTTAATTTTAATTTTAATTTTAATTTTAATTTTAATTTTAATTTTAATTTTAATTTTAATTTTAATTTTAATTTTAATTTTAATTTTAATTTTAATTTTAATTTTAATTTTAATTTTAATTTTAATTTTAATTTTAATTTTAATTTTAATTTTAATTTTAATTTTAATTTTAATTTTAATTTTAATTTTAATTTTAATTTTAATTTTAATTTTAATTTTAATTTTAATTTTAATTTTAATTTTAATTTTAATTTTAATTTTAATTTTAATTTTAATTTTAATTTTAATTTTAATTTTAATTTTAATTTTAATTTTAATTTTAATTTTAATTTTAATTTTAATTTTAATTTTAATTTTAATTTTACTTTTAATTTTAATTTTAATTTTAATTTTAATTTTAATTTTAATTTTAATTTTAATTTTAATTTTAATTTTAATTTTAATTTTAATTTTAATTTTAATTTTAATTTTAATTATATTTTTAACTTTTATTTCTGACTAATTGTATGTTTCATTATTAATATTTAACTATTATTTATTTTAAACTATTCTTTTTAGTTTTCATTTTAAAATTAACATTTAATTTCGTTTTGAAATTCCATACATTTTAGTACCATACATACATATGTATTTTTTTATTCATTCAAAAATTATCAAAAGTATGAAAAATTTCTTAAAGTTCCAAAAAAAATTTTAATTAAAAGCAAATTAGATATTTTCGCCCTTTAAATGAATTTCCTTCGAAGATAGCGCCCGTAATTCACGACTTGGCATACCATATCCCTTGATATAAGCGCATGCCTGTGTGCATAATGATAGCCTACCATATCCTGCAGTATGTCCGACAAATGCTTAGCCACGGCGACAGTAACAAGCAAGTGTAAATGCCAAACATACTCAAAAGCTGGGTCTACTGTGTTAAGAGCTGCTGTTGCAATGCGGCTACATGTCACCGTCATATACATACAAGCATGCAGATAAACACATAAATATATGTGTGCACGTGCAGCACATATGCTGGATATATTAAAGAGAAAATAACTTTAAATACATTTACAGGTCAAGGCCTGCTGATGGACAAAATGCTCAAGCACATGCTGCCCATACAAAAAGTTCAGGTAGCCATTTTATTGCTTTGCGGCTGATCAAAAGGTGCCGTAGATGTGGTTTGTGGCCGCAACCGTCAGGTGCTGCAATATGCCAGATCATAAACAAATCCTCATATATACTTACATATGTGTGTACATACATACTTGTTTCTGTAAAAACTTATTTTTTGAAATTTTTCTCTGCTCCCATGTAAGCTTTTAAGGCATAAAATATGCATTAAGCTGGAGCATATGTAGTTTGTAATTCAATTGAGTGTCACTTCAACGATATCGTTGATACGTGCCTTATATGCTATAACTATGTTTGTAGAAATCATTTTTTTTTTGGACATACATGTGCTACTCTTTAACCAACTGTGACAGTAAACAACGATCATTGATGACAATTCGTTGGCATTTGCAGAATTTAAACTCATTTGTCATTTCGTGTGAATGCTTTCAGTGAAAAGCTTAATAACTTAATCTGCTTGTACAATACAATGACTATATGTATGCTTGTAAACTTGTACATAACGTCTGCATATCACTCATACGCCTAGGTGTATGAAGTGCTGAAATTGTGAGACCATTGCGTGTCATTTAAATTAATTTAATTTAATTTAATTAATATTTATTTCACTTCATTTTTTTAAATTTTATTTCATTTAATTTTTCTTTAATTTTTTATGATATCTTATTTCAGTTTTATTTAATTTAATTTGATTTCTTCTATATTTTTTATTTATTTATATTTTATTTTAGTTTGTATTATTTTATATTATTTTACATAATTTTTTGGTTTCATTTTATTTCATTTTGTCTTGATTTGTTTTATTTTACTTTATTTTCTTTTATCTTTTATTTTATTTTACATTGTTTTTTTAAATTTAATTTCATTTAGTTTTATTTTACTTTATTTTATTTCTTTTCATTTATTTTATTTTGTTTTATTTTATTTTATTTTATTTTATTTTTTTATATTTTTTTTATTTTATGTTATTTTATTTTATTTTATTTTATTTTATCTTATTTTATTTTATTTTATTTTCTTTTATACTATTTTATTTTATTTTATTTTATTTCATTTCGATTTATTTTATTTTACTGTATTTTATTTTATTCTATTTTATTTTATATTATTTTATTTTATTTTATTTTGTTTTATTTCAATTTTTTTTATTTTATTTTATTTTATTTTATTTTATTTTATTTTATTTTATTTTATTTTATTTTATTTTATTTTATTTTATTTTATTTTATTTTATTTTATTTTATTTTATTTTATTTTATTTTATTTTATTTTATTTTATTTTATTTTATTTTATTTTATTTTATTTTATTTTATTTTATTTTATTTTATTTTATTTTATTTTATTTTATTTTATTTTATTTTGTTTTATTTTATTTCATTTTATTTTATTTTATTTTATTTTATTTTATTTTATTTTATTTTATTTTATTTTATTTTATTTTATTTTATTTTATTTTATTTTATTTTATTTTATTTTATTTTATTTCATTTTATTTTATTTTATTTTATTTTATTTTAATTTATTTTATTTTATTTTATTTTATTTTATTTTATTTTATTTTATTTTAATTTATTTTCTTTTATTTTATTTTATTTTAATTTATTTTTGCCATTAAGATGATTATTAGTTTCTATTTCATGCATCACAATTTTTTCCATAGAACTGTGGTGAATAAACGCTTAACTAAGCGTAATTACCTGATACAGCGTGGCAACGTGAGCTTCAGCACGGCAGATGTGAGCTATTGATGGTGAAAATATGTCTGGTTATCAAACTAAAACATTATATCTTTTATCATGCATGTAGACTTTGTTGTTATGGTGACATTGAAACCAATATTGAAAAAATAGTGTCACTGATTTGTATGTAGGAGAATATATATTTAAGGTAATGAGAGTAACTACAAACGGGATTTCATTACTCATTTTTCGCAGCGCTTTTGATTGGTTTATTCAGTATGACACATATATACAAATGTTTGTTGATCGTATATATTGATATGTGTTGTATATACATATAGATTTTATAATATGAAATTTGTAGACAGAGATTACCATTAGCAATCTATTAGCAATATATTTCGGGTGTTAGCTTAAAGTGCATAAATGAGCTGGTATTTTACTATTGTGTTGATTTTATAAGGCAGAATAATAGAAATACATGACACATCAAGTTAAAATCACCAGTCCAAAAACCAAGAATGAAATCGTATAGTAAATAGTTAGTGTGAAAAAGCAAACTAGTGACAAATGAATTCATAAGAAGCACTCTTTCCTACAGGGATGTTAATCTATATGCCTGCTGTGTACATAGAACTATTTCTTTGATAATGAAAACACGTAAAAATGTACCATTATTGCATGGTTCGATTATCAGCTCATAATTAATTTGTTATCTTTTTTGTATGCTTTAGGGTTGTTTGTTTTGCTATTGGTTGTTCGAAGAAATGCTGACAAGTGAAAATAAACACCTACGTGAAAATGTCATCAGCTTGTTATTAATAAAATTCACTTGTTTAGTTTTTTATAACTGATGCAACATATTATTTGGTTCTCACGATATGACTCAGTTGTTTATTACTCAATCCAATAAACATATACATAAAGGTGTTGTTTATAATTTAGGTGTCTAATATGATGAAATTGAAATTTTTAGTTGAAGTTTTTACTTCATTAAAGGGTATTTGTTACATTCATTAACAAAATTAGGAAAAATATTTTTTAATTTTATTCAGGTGTTATTTTACTTTTTATGAAATATATGGCCATTTCGAACAATATTAGGCATTTTACAAATATTATAATTCTGGCTTCTATACCGAACTTTTTTAATTACTCCGCTGAGAATTAATTTTTGTGTAATGTTCAGAGGATGTGTATGTAAAAAACGAATTTTTTTGTCTAATTTTTATATATGGAAACTCCATATATTTACTATATAAAAATAAATAAACTATACTTAATTAAAATATCCCATATAAATTTATGATAAAATGAAATAAGCAATTGACGTCATCCTAAATGTAGGCAATATATGTTAAAATCACGGATCTTAGCTAAGTCTGGCTATAACTTCTCTTTTAAGACAACATATAGACAAATTGCTTTTAAAAAATGAAAAGAAATTTAATTTAATAAAAATAAAATATAGTTTATTTAATAAATAATTTTTTTTTCATAAAGACTTCATTTAAATAGACTCCTTTAATATGCAAAAAGCGCAATGAAATTTTTGGTACTTTTATCCACCGAACTGACAAAGCACGTCAACAACACTCAATTAAACCAAAGAAACAAGGAATAAGTGAAGCGAAAAAATACTCAGTTTAATAGCAACCCCATGCTCAACACGTGCCTTTACTATAAAAATACAAAAAAAAAATCTTTCGACTGCGAAAAAAAACCTTAAAATCGCCCTCAGCTATAAGCAAAGCTACCACGTAAAAGACAGGTGAAGACAAAAACCAGAATAGAGTAGTAAGAAATATATACGTTAATCATGTTGAAGGTCATTTAAGAGTTGCTGACAACAAAGAATTAACATAATTTCCAAAGAACTCAAGGTACTTTTCTCCTAACGGCCTTAAAGAATTAATATCTAGTTCTGCTTAATATAAAAATTGTTTTCGCGCGATTTTATTGTTGAACACAGGCGCATACACTCTATCCTTCACTCTCTCTCTTTTTCCTTAGCTCTCTCGTTACAGTCGTGAACCCAAGTAATTATGTTAATTGCATGGAATTCTAATAAAAAATTCGCCATTGGGAGGCATTTACAAGTCGTGGTGTTAGTGGTATGCGAAAATATTATTATCAAATTTTTTTTCCAAATTTATTTTGTAGCTATTAACACAATTTGCGCAAATGGTGCGCCTGTAGGCATTTGCGGCTGCATTTATAGTCAAATAATTTTTTATTTTATTTTTTTTTTTGTTGTACTCGTATTTAGCACGTTTTTATTTTGTGCTACAAATTATTTGCTTGAAATAGTGCATTAACTTTACTAATGAAAATTTTATTACGCAAGATAATTTCGTTGGAAAATTAAATAAAAATGTACAAGCAAAAAAAATTAATTCAAAGATATTTGTGTTGGTTCAGACACCGACGTTTACAAAGGCCTAAATTAAGGAGGCCTAAAAAACTAGCATGCAATAAAGGCAGGCATTTTTATTTCATTTTTAAAGCTTCTTAATTTTTTTTTTTGTTTTCATATTGATTTTTATTTTACTCACAATTTAGTGTGCAACTGAAAGTAAAATTTTAATTCTACTTTGATGAGGTTTTCTGGTTGGTTCTGTTCAAAAACATACAAATAATGAGCTGTGAAGCAAGTTAATTTCGCAGTGTGTTATTAAGAGCATGTAGAAAGGGCTACAGTAATAAAAATATATTAAAGAAAAGTCATAAATCGAATATAAATATAACCTCTGAAGTAAATGCTCTGTGCGTAGAAAACTTATCTACATATTTACGCATATCAAATTTATATAATTTTCAAACTTAAAGATATTATTACAACCAAAACGTGGAATCATGTACTACTTTATGCAGAAATTTTTATTTGTTTTTATTTTTTTTTATGCTTACAAATTCTGTAATACTCTACTTGCTCCACTTGCTGATTTATTGCTGTTGTAAAAATATTCACCAAAAAATTCTCGCTGAATTTACAGTCTGTTTTCTTTTTTGACTATTTCGAACATTTAGCATTCATTCGCTCAATAAAAATGTCGAAGTCCAACATATCTGAAATTCCAAGCATTTGCGTTTGTACATTTCTTTAGATGTGAAAGTTATTGTGTACGTGTGAGTATGCAGCAGGCAAGCATGCGACAAAAAGGATAGGGTGAGCACAGAAACAGGGTGAAAGCTGAAAAAAATTGTCCACTAAGAAAATGTTTTAAAGGAGAAAAAGTTCGACTATTTCGAAAAACAAAATATTAAAAGAAGCCAATTTTTATGTTTTTTGATGTACATTTGCATATGAAAAAAATAAATAAATATAAAACATGTAACCAAAAGAGTTTCTTGCATTTATAACACAAAACAATATGCAAACATTCCACCCATTTCTTTCTACCTACTTACCGTAGGATGTTTTTGAATCCCGCACTCAGTAGGATATACACAAGAAATAAGATGTTCTCCGCCTTTAGCATGTTAGAACCCCGTAAGCTCTTACTATAAGTACTGCAGCACCTGTAGACAAATATTTATGTATATATGTATTTGCATATTTATGTATCAAGACTCATTCTCTTTGGTATATAAAATGCAACATTTGGCAGTACAGTAGTTAAAAATTCTGCTGTTGCTCCCAGACATATCGAAAACTGATAAACTTAAAGGATAAAAAACCATTGTGAATAGACAAAGCAATCAAAATGTTTGCTACTAAATATTGAAGCGACAAAAGTACTCAGTTTTGGTGTAAACGAAAACTAAAGAGATCATTTAAAACAATTTCTTATTATCATTTAAAAATATATATAAATAAAATATATGTAAGAAAACAACGTAAAATGAAAAATTGAAATAAAACGATGTTAAGTGTAAAATTAAATAGAACAAAAAACAAATAAAATTAAATAATATAAATTAAAATACAAAATAAAACAAAATAAAATAAAATGAAAAGAAAAGAAATAAAATAAATTAAAATAAAATATAATAAAATAAAATAAAATAAAATAAAATAAAATAAAATAAAATAAAATAAAATAAAATAAAAAATAAAATAAAATAAAATAAAATAAAATAAAATAAAATAAAATAAAATAAAATAAAATAAAATAAAATAAAATAAAGTAAAATAAAATAAAATAAAATAAAATAAAATAAAATAAAATAAAATAAAATAAAATAAAGTAAAATAAAATAAAATAAAATAAAATAAAATTAAATTAAATTAAATTAATTAAAATAAAATAAAATAAAATTAAATTAAATTAAATTAAATTAAATTAAATTAAATTAATTAAAATAAAATAAAATAAAATAAAAAAAATAAAATAAAAAAAAATAAAACAAAACGAAAAAAGTAAATAAAACAAAATAAAATGAAATTAGCTAAAATAAAATGAAATTAAAAAAAAATAAAATAAAAAAATTGTAATAAAAGAAACTAATATAAAATAAAATAAGATAAAATAAATGAAAAATATATTAATTTTAAACTAAAATAAAATAAAATATGTCAAGAGGAAACAAAATAAATTAAATTAATCATTGAAATAAGTTTTTTTTTTTGAAAAGGAGGGTTAAAATTAAAAAATGTATGCCTTTAGGTCACTTATATGTATGAAATGCACAAAGAGAAGTTTTACAAAAAGTAAAGAACAAATAGGGTATTTGTAGCTCACTTAAGTCCAGCTGAAAGGAGGATAATACGACTTCAAAAGGCAAACGAAAAGAAAATCAGCAAAGCAATCAAGGGAATGCCCCAGGGCGCAAATAAATAACCAACAAATAGCAAATTGCGTAAATGGCAAAGAATGTAAGAACATAAAAGGCATAAACTAAACCAAATAACTGAAGCAAAGGCAAAGATAAAACGTAGAAAACTTAGAAAGTTCATATGTAATGTAGTATTCAGCCATTTAGTTAACCAAAAGCACAAAATATATCTAAACACATGTAAAGGCTATTGTACTTGCAAATATATATATATATATATATATATATATATGTATTTAGTAGTAATATTGTTTTTTTTTTTATAAAAAGAGATATACAACTATGCATACTCTTACAATATGTATGTGAATATTTTTCTCTTATATAAACCTCACCAAAGAAATATCCGTTCAACTATTGTACATATCCTTTGCGCCATTTTTCTGAAAACCCACACAGAGCAGCCACATTATGTGCCTAGAGATACAAACCCACATACTCGTATGTATGTTTTAATATGTATGTATATGCTCTCGTGTTTGCGTGTTAAATGAGCTGCTTGTTATGAGATTCGAAAAGTTTATGTCTCTTTTCATGGACCACACTACAGAACATAGCATTATTCCATATGTAGTGCCATGTCACCTCATTTTGGTCTATATAAGGATAAACCATCACGCACAGACCATTCATTCGCTCATTCATTTATTCCTTTTTCCACTCTATACAAACGTGAAATGCATGCGGTATGCGGTATTTTATGGCTGCCATGCTCATGGGTTATCTGTTTGCTGATGCGATGCTCTCGTATGAAGACATTAATGTAGGTAGGTAGTAAAGGTGAATTTCGCGAAAGGAAAGTAGTAAAGTTAATGGAATTTCCGTTGAAAAAGACATCATGCAATGTACATACTTGAGATTTTCGATTTCAGATTGAGTAACTTTAGTGGAGAATTTTTTTTTTTTCAATTTTTCTACCAAGCATACAATGATGAAGCAATAAAGAGAGATGAAAATTGGATTTTAAGGAATAAAGGTAACTGCGTCACTGCTAGAGCAACTAAATTTAACCAAAGAGGGTTACCTAAGCAGAATCATTCAAAGGGTTTGCATGGATCAAGGCTTTAAGGCCAAGTCAAGTATTTAGAAAATCAATTACAAATATAGTTTCTATTCCATATACATAATATTTGTCGTATTACTCACGTACATATTATTTTATGTTTTCAATATTAATATTGTGACCAATCTTTTTTTAGATTAATCAGTATATTTTTGGTAGCAATTTGCCAAAAATAAGCATTGAATAAAAAAGTTTAATTTTAAATTTTTGTTTTGCTTCTTTTCTAAACCAAAATTTTTACATATACATACATGGGTGTGTGTAGGTTTTAATGTTTATTTACGTGCAAGTATATGGTAAACACCTAAAAACTTTACTATTTTTGGTATACATTGAAGATTTTGCGTCATTCTTTTATCAATCTTTCATAGAAGCTATTTTTAGTTACTTTTACTTGGGAATATTGAAAACGCCTCCGAAGCTAATTAATTGACACCTCGAGCGATAATAAACTTGTTTACAAATACAAATTAAATGTTTTTGATGCACGTGGAAAAGTATTTTTCGAAAATTATTTACTGTATTTTTATTTTAATTAATGAAATCAAATCAAACAAACTAAAGTAATATAAATCAAATTAAATGAAAAAATTAATAAATTTGTATAAAACAAAATAAGATAATATTAAAAAAATAGCACAACACAATATAAAATAAAATAAAATAAAATAAGATAATATAAAGTAAAGTAACACAAAATAAAGTAAAATAAAATAAAATAAAATAAAATAGTTAAAAAAGTAAATGAAATAAAAATAAAATAAAAAAAGAAATAAATAAAACTAAATTGAATAAAGTAAAACAAAATAAAATAAAAATAAATTAAATAAATTAAAATCAAATAAAAAATAAATAAAAGTAAACAAAATAAAATAAAATTAATTAATTTAATTAAAATAAAGTAAAATGATAAAAAATAAAATAAAATAGATAAAGAATAAAATCAAATAGATAGAGACTAAAATAAAATAAAAATAAAAAAATTAAATAAATTTAAAAATATGAAATAAAAATGAAATAAAATTAAATATATTTAAAAAATAGAAAAAAAAATAAATAAATTAAATAACATAAAACTAAGTTAAATATAATTATAAAACCTAAAATGAAAGAAATAAATTAATAAAAAATAAAATAAAATTCTAATAAATTTAAAAAAAAAATAAAAACAAAAAAAATATTAAATAAAATAAAACTGTGTTAAATATAATTACTAAAGCTAAAATTAAAAAAAAAATTAAAACACAATGAAAATATTTAAAAATATTAAAAAAGTAAGATAAAGTGAATGGAAATTAATAAAATTAAATAAAACATAATAAAATAAAAAATAAATGAAATAAAATAAAATAAGACACAACATTATGAAACAATTTAAAATAAAATCAAACAAAACAATATAACAATATATTAAATTAAATTACATTTAATTGAATTATAAAAAAAATAAAAAAGATGTAAATTAAATTAAATTAAAAAACTTTAGTGAAATAAAAAAATTAAGATAAACTGAGTTAAAAAAAATATAAGAAATTAATGAAATAAACTTTAGTTAAACAAATAAGTAAAACTAAAATAAAATAAAAATAAAATAAAAAACAATCAATAAAATATAAGAATAAAATGAAAAAATTATAAGTATTATATAAAATTAATTAAACTAAACTTAGCTAAGTGACGGCCGCAATGGTCGAATAGTTAGCATTGCCTACTGCTGTTCTGAATGCCAGGTCTTCGCTTGATCAACATCCACAAAATTATATAAATAAATTTTTTTTATATACAAATGTAAAACTGAATATATTTTGAATAAAAAATTAAAAAGAATAAAGTGAAATAAAAAATTAATTAAAAAACTCTATCCTAACGTGCTATAAGAAATTAATTTTTTTTTTTTTTGCATAAAAAGACCCGCTACTAGAGTGTTGGCAAGACGATTGAACTAAAGCTAAAGCAAGCATTGTAACATAGAAAGATAGCAACTTGCACGTTATTCCCATTGAAGTAGTTGAATTCGACTACTTTATCTTCGTTAAACGTCATAAATTCGTAGCTATTGGTCGGTGGAGGGACTTTTTTGCAGGTTCTCCTTAATTATATTTGTTCTTATCTTTCTCTTAAATTTCCCTTTCTGTTGCAATACCATCATAGACAACCATTCTCCACAGTTAAAGAAAATTTGCACTCAAAGTGAAATTCCTGCGAACAACCAAAAATTTCTCACGCATTCTTAAATACTTTGACATGCCACAATACTTAAGCAACAACATTACCGAACAATGCAAGCACTGAATACAAAATCACTGAACACTCAAAAGCTGATTCATAAAAGTCTTGTTGTTGAATATACAACAACAAGCAAGCTTCTATTAAATTAACACATATACTCGTACATATATGAGTATATGTGAGTGTGTGTAAAATACACAAGTGCACTAGTTCATATATCCTTTTATTTCATTAAAATTCCGCTGTGAAATACTTTCAAACACGCAAGCACACAATACATGCACAGATACATACATATATATATATATAACATATGTACTCAATGCTACAGGCAAACGTTATACGCAACAGCGCTGCAATAACAACTTAGCAACAACAATAAATGCACGCGTCAAATTGTGTGGCATTTATGGTAATTTCGTTTCACCTCAATATCAACATTTTCTTTTTTTTAATTTTCTAGTTAATTTTATTTTTTATTTATTTTTTTTTGGTCCAGAGGGAGTGCCACAAAATTGGATTGTTAATATTAAAATTGTTTGGCAAGTACGAGTATGTATGTATGCGAGTACGAGTGCAAATGTGCTGAATAGTCGACTCTACGCTAAAAAGGATTTCTTGCACACATATTAAATGCGCTTTACATTCATTACATATACATACACGTATGTACACACTAGCATATTCGCATTCATTTATTCCTTTGATTACTCGCCTATTTTTAGCTTATTTCAGTGGGCGTTGGCGTTATTTCAACATGTGGCACAGCTCGCTCGCACTAAATGCGACTGGCTCTGAGTGACCCGCGAGTTCATTGCACTGCCTTTTATGAGGTTCTCTGTTTACGATGCAATCAACAGAGTGCAAAGAATTCTTTATGGATATGTTGAATATTTGGGCGAACGCAAGTGTATATTTTTACATATATATATATAAGTAAATATATGTGAGTTCATTAAGGTTCATTATTAAGGCGAGTTCAAATATTATTGCTAGACTTTTTATCACAAATTTCACCAAAGAAAATATTCATTGAATTTTCTCAGCTGCTAATGCAGCAACAAAAGTGCTCTAATTAATCCATTTACTACTAAATTTTTCTTTAGTATGCCACTACATTTGTGGTTGTGTTGTAATGTGAGCTTATTGCATATCAGCGTTAGGAGCAATATCTACCTACAACATATTGCCACACCTAATTTAGACGTATTAGATTTCATCAGCTTGCTTAATAGTTTGCTTGTCTGGCATAAAATTTGAGTTATCGGCTTGCACAGTGTCTTTAGAAATACATTTGTTCCAGCTAAAATGAAAAAAAAGTGAAAAATACTTTGATTTATTTTCGAGGTAAGAGCAAACAAAAAATTGTTTAAGAAAATTTAGAAAAAATGTTAAAAATGATTTGCACTAAAGTAAATTTCTTTTATTATATTTTATTTTAATTCAAATAATTTTATTTCACTTTATTTTTATTAAATAAACTGTTGTAACTTTTTCACTATTTCTAAAATTAAATGGTCTGAGACAGTTCCATAAAACAAAAAACCCAAAAGTTTCCATTCATTTATTATTATTTTTTTCATTTTAATTTCCTTTACATTATTTCATTTATTTTCTTTTTTATTTTATTTATTTTCTATTTTATTTTATTTATTTTTTAGTTTATTTTATATTAATTTCTTATAAATTTTTTAATTTATTGAATTTTTTTATTTCATTTCTTTTTACCCTATTTCATTTTATTTTATTTTATTATGATATTTCTTTTTACTTTATTATATTTAATTTAAGATGTTTTTTTGTTGACTTTTTTTATTTAATTTCACTTCATTTATTTTTTGTTTCATTTTATTATTTATTTCAAATTTATATGATTTTTATATTATTCTATTTATTAAGTTTTGCCTTTTTTAAATTTAATTTATTTTATTTTATTAAATTTATTTTATTTTATTTAACATTGTTTTTCAATTTATTTAAATTTTTATATTTTACTTTATTTTATTTTAAATTATTAAACTTTATTTTCTTTTAAATTGTTTCATTTTATTTCATTTTTTATTTTTGTTATCTATTATTTACTAATTTTTTTTTGTTTTTATAATTAATTTCATTTTTTTATTCTATTTTATTTTATGTTATTTTATTAGTGTTTTTTTTTATTTATTTATTTTATTTTTTATGTTTGATTTTATTTTATTTAATTTTTTATTTATTTATTTCTGTTTTTTTTATACATTTTATTTCATTTTATTTTATGTGTTTTACTTTATTTTATTTTATGTTATTTTATTTTTATTTCAGATTTTTTTATTTTGTTTTATATATTTCATTTCATTTTTTATTTTTATGTTTTATTTTATTTTATTTTTGTTGTGTTTATTTATTCATTTTATTTTTTTATGTTTTATTTTATTTCACTTAATTTTTTATATATATATATTTTTTTTTCTTTTTTTAATTTTTTGATTTCATTTTATTTTATTTTATGTTATCTTATTTTTAGTTTGTTTTATTTATTTTATTTTATTTTGTTTAATTTATTTTATTTTATATAATTTTTTATTTTTTTTTCGTTTTTTATTTTTTTTTTTCGTTTTTTCTTTTTTTAAACATTTTGTTTCATTTTATTTTATTTGATGTTATCTAATTTTTATTTTATTTAATTTTTTTATTGAAAAATTGTTTATTTTGTTTCATATATTTTATTTTATTTGCCACTTCCATTCCAACATTTTCCACTGTACTAACTCCTTACATTGTTGCTCTCATAAGTTAACTTGGTTGTGACACACTTACTTCATAAATTCAATTCGGCGCAGTCAGTTTTCGCAACGTTCTTGTTTTGCCATTTTGCTGTTGCTGTTTGATATTTTCCTTTTAGTCAAACGGCTAAAGTTTCTTTTGACTCTTTTCATTTTGCTGTCTATGTATATTCATTTCATAATCCGAGACAGCAACCACAAATAGCAAAGACGGCAGTAGCTACTGTGTTTTTTTTTGTTTGATTTTCAAAAGTAAAAAACAAAAATACAAAACTACTCTTAACTGCGGCTTAAATGCAACAGCCTTTTCTCAGATGATTGCAACAGCGGCGACGCTGGCGTAATAACTAGCGCAAACGAAACGCAACAAGCATTGCAGCAACAGCCAAGCGATATTACTAACGGCTGTATGCACTCGATGTGCAACATGTTGCATATGAGCAAAACAGCTGCTGTGTGCTTGTTGCTTGCCGCCGCTGCTGTTGCAGCTTTACAACACTGCTGTGCTTCAGGTGCATGTGTGTGTGTGTGTGTGTATGTGTGTCCTACTTTGTCCTCATTTTTTAAGCAGCGGCAGTAAAAATGTCGCAATATAAACATACAACAAACAAAGTCTGCCTTCGAGCCATACAGTCAGCCAGCCCAGGCGCACAATGAGTGAGTGAGTGAGTAGTTCGAGCGAATCATCAGCCGCAGTCAGTCACTCGGTTTGGTTAGTAATTCAGTCAAATGGTTTGATTGTTTGTTTTCAACTTCGTGCAATGTTTGACTGCTGTTGCAGCAATTTTGATCTTTTGTTGCATTTTTTTATTTTTTTTTTATTTTTATTTTTCCTCTATTTGTTTTTTTTTTTTGTTTTCCGCTTTTGTGGTTCACCCATAAAAAGCCCAGTCAGATCAAAATGAAAACTGAAAATTGAGTAATGTCTGCTGGGTGTGTGCACATGCTTACATCCATACACTTACAAAAACAACAACACCAAAATGTGCTTGAGTGCAATAAAAATGAACAATAAGCAATATTTTTGTTGTTGTTATTGTGCAATTTATGCAATGCTAAGCGGCAATCGTCGTAATCAAGTTGTTTATATATATGTATGAATGATATGTGCATAGGAACATATATAACTGCATACCTATTTATGTATTTATATCAAGCTAAGTAGGAGTGCATTTATAGGCACTAACATGCATACATAACACATACAGATATGCAAAGGTATGCAAATTTGTATTTCCAACTGTTTGGCATTACAACAATTACGTCGATGACGATCAAGAATATATGATTATACAGTTGTGAGTTTTGAGTTTCATAATTACTGCGCATGAAATATGAGAACAAATTTATGGACATATATACATAAATACATTTACATATATTTTAATACGTAATGCATATTTTTCTCAATAATATATATATATGAATAATTATGCAAACTTTTGTTTATTTTTTTATTTTTATTTTTATTTTTTGCTTTTCACGTAGAATATAAAAATAACATAAACATATTATGCAATGCCTAACTTATGACATACTGTTGTGATGAAAATTATGATAGCAAATGAATAAAATAATTAAATTTAAACAAACTAAAGAAAATTAAAAATAAATAAAAAAAATTTTATAAAAGAAATAAAATAAAATGATCAAAAAATAATAAATTAAATTAAACAAAAAAATAATAAAACAAAAAAAATAAAATATCATTAATTAAAAAAATAAACAAAAAAATTAAATTAAAGTAAACAAAATGAAGTAAATAAAAAATTAATAAAATAAAGTAAATAAAAAATTAATTAAATAATATAGTTTATAAAATAAAACCAAATAAAAAGTAATAAATTAAAATAAAAAAGAATAAAAAAAGGAAAATAAAGTAATTTAAATATATTAAAATAAAAAAGTAACAATGAAATAAATAATTAAAAATAAAATGCAACAAAAAAGTAAAAAAAATATTTTAATAAAATAAAATAAAATAGAAAAGATAAAAAAATCAAAAACTAAAAAAATAACAAAAATGAAATAAAATAAACAATATAAAAAAATTAAAAAACAAAATAATAATAAAATAAAACAACATAATAAACTAAAAAATAAGATAAACTGCAAAAAACTAAAATAAAATAGAATAAAAAATTAAAAAAAAAATAAAATAATAAAAAACAAAAATTATTAAATGTTATTAAAATTAATTCATAAATTCATAAATTAAAAAACTAACAAAAAGTAAAATTGGAAAAATGATATAGCTAAAGAAATTTAGTAAAATAATACATACAAAATTGAACACAGTTAATATAAAGAAAACTGAAATTAAATAATATAACATTAATAAAATTACTATAAGCAAAATGAAACGAAATCTAAATAAATTGAGTTAAAAAAAATTAATAGCTGAATTGGCAGCAAGATTTATATTGATTATTATTTACCAGCCTGTCATAAAAATTATATTTGTGCTACCTTACTTTTCGTTGCTGTAAAAAATATATATATGCATACATACGTACATACATATATTAAAAATAACTAACATTATATCACTTTTACCGTAATTATAATAAATGCTTACTACTAATAAATGACAAAAGCCAACTGAAATGTCAAAAGAGAATGAATGAACATAGAAAACTTACTACCCCAACCGCAAATAATATAATTATTAGTGACTGAGGCTTGTAGGAGTAGATAACGCGACGTTATATATTCATTATATGTATTGTGCATCGTGTTGTTCTAAACAAACTAATAACACTGCAATAATACACAAAAATGACAAACTTATCGGTAAATAAATGAAAAGTAATTACATGTACAAAAGCGGTTAAGTACCACATTAGGGTGGTTGATTAAAAAACTTAAATATCTCAAGAGCAATAAAAAATAATTAAATATATTTTTTATCTTTCCCAAAATAGAGAATGAAATTTAAATCGTAATTTGGAAGCTTCAGACTAACTCTTGCAGAATTTTTTTTTAATTACACCTACCCTACTGCTCATATTTCTATAGTGATTGTATCATCAGTTGTTGATTTCGTCGAGCGAGACACTCTTATCGCTTAAGTTCTAAACATTACACTGTTATTCAATACATAACGGAATGCATTTTTTAATAATGCACAACATGTCTGTATGTATGCGTGTGGAAAAATGTCATAAGAAAAGTGCTAAATGAAATTGTAAGTAAATTCAAATGACTGAAACGCTACGTTGCGCAACAAATCGTCACGCAACGCCATGAATTAGTCATATTAATAATGAATAAAGCGATTTTCGTAAACAAAATATTAAAAAAATATATTAAACTAAGTGAAATAAAATAAAATAAAATACCATTAAACGAAATAAAATAATTTAAGAATATAAAATGCAATTAACTTAAATAAAAAATTAAAATAAAATAGAGTAAAGTAAATTATAGAAAAATAAAATCAAATAAAATAAAATAAGATAAAATAAAATAAAACAAAATAAAATAAAATAAAACAAAATAAAATAAAATAAAATAAAATAAAATAAAATAAAATAAAATAAAATAAAATAAAATAAAATAAAATAAAATAAAATAAAATAAAATAAAATAAAATAAAATAAAATAAAATAAAATAAAATAAAATAAAATAAAATAAATAAAATAAAATAAAATAAAATAAAATAAAATAAAATAAAATAAAATAAAATAAAATAAAATAAAATAAAATAAAATAACATAACATAAAATAAAATAAAATAAAATAAA
>JAWMAG010000012.1:23895000-23950000 GCA_037013455.1 Ceratitis rosa
ATAATTAAAATAAAATACCAATTTCATATGAATATATTACCCAATCGTCGACGTAACTCCTTGTAGATGCGCATTTCCTCCTTTTGTATAACCATAAAACTAAGCTCATCTACAGCTATTTACCACTCCAATAAGGGTTTAATCTTCTCTAGTTATACAAGTGTTTACACAATTTAACATTTTCACTAAATGCATTCAAATTATTGCCACACCGCACAGCACTACATCGTGCCCTAAGCGCTAACAGCGTCAGAGCCAGCAGCTAAGACTCAGCTCTAATTGCAACTCCACCTCCAACAACAATACAACCACAAATCAACTCGCTTACTCACCGCTTCTCCAAATGAAATCTACATATTTTATAATAACAACAACAACAACAAAAATAGTTGCAGCACTAACAGCTGGCATAGTAATAAGCCCACAAAACTAAAGCCCACAACAACATAACGATGTAATAAACCGTTACACTAACAAACGTTTTGGCCAACAAACAAGACAGCAAGATTTACACAATCACAAAAGCTGAAAAGTCTCAACTCAATTCGTCTATCGCCTTTCGCATTGCCTCGCCTCGCCTCACTTCATCTCATCACATTTCTTGTCTCCCTCAACTATTTTGTCTGCATTTGGGTTTTTGAAATTGGGTTTGGTTTTTGGGTCTAACCATATTTGATTAAGTAACCGTTGAGTAGTCGTGGTGGTGGTGGTAGTAGTAGTAGTAATAGTAGTACACAATCAAAATTGTTACAACATAAATTGCAGCAACCAAACAACGAACAATAACAACAACAAGAGCAATAATAATAATAATAATAATAATAAGTAAAGCAAATGGTGCAAAAGGCACTTGAGCTTAGTTAAGTTGCTTGCGAACAACGAATTTGAAATCGAATTTTAGTTGAGTTGAGGGAAAAATTGAAATCAAATACCATTGTGAAGTAATTGAAGTGGCATTAAATAGCAATGGACGAAGAGAAGTGGAAGAGCAGCAAATATGGGAGGAGGGCATGTTCAAATCACGATTCAATTTTAATTTGTTAAATGGAAAGGCAGAAGTGGAGGGCAAAATTATACCCTGTAACTAAAAAAATTACAAAAATTATAAGTTACGTAGGATAGCAAAAACAAATACAAAAACAAAAAAGTGTATATATTCACTATAAATCTCCAAAAAAAAAAACATAATTATGTTAAAACTAGCAAAAAGTAATAATAATAAAAAATACAAAATTTGTAAAAAAATTACAAAATTTTTCAAAAACTATATATATACCATAATGTACATATATTCAACCAACAAAAACAAACTGAAAACTAAAAAAAAATTCAAAACAAATTAAACAGTTTTAAACGATCACAAAAAACCCGTTATAGAATTACAAATTGAAATAAAACAAAACACAGAAAAAAAATAATAGAAATACAAGCAACGGCCGAATTAAGTTAGCAATTGCCACGATAAGACGTAACATACTTGCTAATGTGACCAATCAATTGCCCAAGAAAATACACACAAGCGGCCCATAAAAACACAAAACAAAGCAAACGGCAGGCAATAAAAAACAAAAGAAAATAAAGCTTCGATTAACCAACAAGGCGTTAATATCTTAAAGACCGCGCTAAATTTGACTAATTCTGGAACAAGTTATTTTTATTTATTTTATGTTATTTTACTACATATTATTTTATTTCATTATTTTTTACATTTTATTTTATTTTTCTAATCTTATTTCCTTTTATAATTTTTAACTAATATCATTTTATTTAATTTTGTTTTATTTTATTTTATATTACTTAATTCATTTAATATAATTTTATTTTCATTTATAATATTTTCTTTAGCTTTTTGAAATTTTATTTTTTTTACTTGAATTGTATTTAGCTTACTTTATTTTTTAAATTATATTTCATCTCATTTTAATTTCTTCCCCTTTATTTTATTTTACGTTTTTATTATATTTTATTTTATTCATTTTATTTTATTTCCTTATTTTAATTTTATTTTTTTTACTTATTTTATTTTATTTTATTTTATTTTATCTTATTTCAATTTTTTCATATTATTTTATTATAACAGATTTTATTTATTTTCTTCATTTTATTTTATTTATATTCATTTAATTTTATTTCAGTTAATTTTTTTTTGTTTTATGTTATTCATTTAGTTTAACCTAATTTTATTTTCATTTATTATATTTGATTTTATTTCATTTCGTTTCATTTTTTTTTTTTCAATTTTATTTATTCTATTTTATTTCATTTCCTTTTTAATCAGATTTGATTTTATTTTATTTTACTTTAGTTGTATTTAGCTTAATTTATTTTTTAGATTTTATTTAATCTCAATTTATTTTATTTGCTTTTATTTTATTTTAAGTTTTTATTATATTTTTATTTATATTGCTCATTTTATTTCATTTCATTTAATTAAATTTTATTTTATTTCATTTTAATTATTTCTTATTTTATTTCCTTATTTTTTTTATATTTTTTTGGTTTTATTTAAATTTATTTTATTTTATTATTTTTTTTTTTAATTTAGGGTTATTTTATTTTATTTTAATTTAGGGTTATTTTAGTTTATATTATTTCATCTTATTTAATTTTTTTATAATATTTATATTTATTTTATTTTTCTTTAATTAAAATTATTTTCTTGTTTTATTTTTTTATTTTTTTATATATTTTTATTTTTTTATAATATTTTATTTTATTAATTTTATTTTATTAATTTTATTTCATTTATTTAATTTTATTTATTTTTAATATATTTTTTAATATTTTATTTTATTTAAATTCATCTCGCATCGCAAGTCCAACAAAAAACTTCGAACTGTTAAACGATCTGTTTAAATATTAAGCGACAACGTAAGCAACAACGACAAAGCCTACATAATATGGTAAACGCTTTATTAAAGTGCAAAAAGCTTTAGTAATCCCCAAGCGTTCAGTTAAGCATCGCTCGGAGCAGCGACAGCTACAGTGAAGAAGGCTTGAGAAAAAGAGTCAGCAGCTAAAGTGGTAAAATAGCTGGAGCTTGAAACAATGCTTAAATATAACGCAAGTGTTCAGCCAGCAGCAGCAGTAGCAACAATAACCACAAGCTCGAAAAAATTGGGTCTCACCAGCGTTTATGAAGCTCACAGCCAGCGACGTTGGCTCCAGCAGCTGCTGATCGAACGCTGCGCCACTTATGTAACAGTGCTACTTCTGCGACCAGTCCATTTGCCATGCTTACTGCAATGACGATGTGTTAATGTGGCAGCAACGCCAACAGCAGCAACAACAGCACAGCTCTCGCTTTATCCACGGTCCGTCATAATCATCGTCTTTGACATCGTCATCGGCAAAAATTTGACTTTGACATACTTTTCCATAAGCGCAGGCCGTCCGCGTAACAACAAGCGAGGTAACACCATCAATACATAAGCAAAGTGAGCGAAATACTGAGAGGGAAAAATAAAAAAGGCAAAAACAGAAAACGAAAAAATTAAATTCAAAAAATAAATAAAAGCAAATAAATTTAAAGTCAAGCAAAAGATACGAAAAATCTTACGAATCGCTCAGCGTACAACTAGCAACCCGAAAGAGTACCATGAGCGCTTTTGAGTTGGCCAAAAGGAAGAGCGAAGAGAAAATTGTTACAACAACGCAAGCCAGTTGGCAATGTAAGCCTCTATTTGTGGCCAAATTATCAATGAGACCTGAAAGAGTTTTCTTCACATTTTAGCGCCAAAAGAGATACCAAGGCGAAGAAGAAGAGCATACGTGTATGGTATATACAAAAACAACTATTAAGAAGAAATGCAGAGAATACCACAATAAAAACAATCAAAATAAAAACATAAACATCGAAGAGCGGCTACGAACGAAATACAATTTGTCAGCCTCAGCTGCAATAGTAATGGCTAAAAACAATAACAACAACAACAATGTTGCGCAAAAAGCCGGTTTACGTGACGCGACGTGACGTGACGGCGCTTACCAACATGTGTTGCAGCCGCCATGAGTAAGCGTGCGAACAACGTTGTTGGAAATGTTAGTTAACTTTAATGATATTGTTGTTGCTGTTGTTGTTGTTTTTCATATTGTTGCTGGTACTCATGTTAGTCAATTACATAAATATTTGTTGCCGAAAATACATATGCTTATGTATTTGGTACACAGATAATTTGGTTTTCAACACAATATCTTCAAGATTACAACAACAAGAGCTTAAAATATCGGCAGTAAACAAAAAAAAAACAAATACAGCAATATATTTAAATGTTTCAAAATCGTTACGTTTGTTAAATAGTGCATCTCTCAAGCGCAGTTTTGCGCCTGTTAAAATAAACTTATGCGCATTGTTACGGCATTCGTGTGTAGGCAGGGATGGCTGTTAGCCGGGAAGATTATCTAATACGGTAAAAATTCGAAAGGACGTTTGCGCAATTACAACGCACAATACATACTATACGAGTATGTGTGAGTATGCGTTTACATACGTGTAACAGCAAATGAGCTGTTGATTGTGCAAACAATTTGAAATGACCCATGAAACATTTAAAATATGTAACATAAATGTAAATGTATTTAAAATGTAAATTGTGTAATAAACCAAATATTATTCTAAAAACCTTTAACATTCAAATTGTTGAGTACTATAAATTTATTTCCTTTAAAAAATTTAATTATTCCATAATTATACTTTTTCTTAATTTTAATGCATGCTTTTGAAAAGACAATTGATTAGTTCAAGTAACTTATATGGGGTGATAAAACCTTTTTTTTAACTTTTAATTTACAGAATTATAAAAACTACTGTTAATTCATTTTAAACATTATTTACTTTTAAGGTAACGAAATACCTCCAAAAATCTTACACAGTACAAACTTGTTGTCCAAATTTTTTTGAGACACCCTGTTAGCTGGCCACGTTGTCACTAATTACTCACCGCCGCTTATCGCGTGTAAGCAAATTAGTTTTACAATCGTCTAAATATAGACCCGTGCATTCATTCATACGTGTACATATAAATTTAGAAGCCAATCAAATGCTTTACATAATTCAAATTAATTAAAATCGATCTAATTATATTTATTTTTCAGAAATTGGCTTGGTGAAAATTGCTGAAATATAAAAAAATAAAATGAACTATAAAACTGATAATTAATAATTATTTAATTAAAAATTTGAAGAAAGTAAAATTAAGTATATAAAATAAAATGAAATAAAATAAAATAAAATAAAATAAAATAAAATAAAATAAAATAAAATAAAATAAAATAAAATAAAATAAAATAAGATAAAATAAAATAAAATAAAATAAAATAAAATAAAATAAAATAAAATGAAATGAAACAAAATAAAATAAAATAAAATAAAATAAAATAAAATAAAATAAAATAAAATAAAATAAAATAAAATAAAATAATATAAAACAAAATAAAATAAAATAAAATAAAATAAAATAAAATAAAATAAAATAAAATAAAATAAAATAAAATTAAATTAAATTAAATTAAATTAAATTAAATAAAATTAAGTAAAATAAAATAAAATAAAATAAAATAAAATAAAATAAAATAAAATAAAATAAAATAAAATAAAATAAAATAAAATAAAATAAAATAAAATAAAATAAAATAAAATAAAATAAAATAAAATAAAATAAAATAAAATAAAATAAAATAAAATAAAATAAAATAAAATAAAATAAAATAAAATAAAATAAAATAAAATAAAATAAAATAAAATAAAATAAAATAAAATAAAATAAAACAAAATAAAATAAAATAAAATAAAATAAAATAAAATAAAACAAAATAAAACAAAATAAAATAAAATAAAATAAAATAAATTAAAATAAAATAAAATAAGATAAATGAAGTAACTAAAATAAAACAAAATAAAGTAAAATAAAATAAAATAAAACAAAATAAAATAAAATAAAATAAAATAAAATAAAATAAAATAAAATAAAATAAAATAAAATAAAACAAAATAAAGTAAAATAAAATAAAATAAAATAAAATAAAATAAAATAAAATAAAATAAAATAAAATAAAATAAAATAAAATAAAATAAAATAAAATAAAATAAAATAAAATAAAATAAAATAAAATAAAATAAAATAAAATAAAATAAAATAAAATAAAATAAAATAAAACAAAACAAAATAAAGTAAAATAAAATAAAATAAGATAAAATAAAATAAAATAAAATAAAATATATTAAAATAAAATAAAATAAAATAAATAAAATAAAATAAAATAAAATAAAATAAAATAAAATAAAATAAAATAAAATAAAATAAAATAAAATAAAATAAAATAAAATAAAATAAAATAAAATAAAATAAAATAAAATGAAATGAAACAAAATAAAATAAAATAAAATAAAATAAAATAAAATAAAATAAAATAAAATAAAATAAAATAAAATAAAATAAAATAAAATAAAATAAAATAAAATAAAATAAAATAAAATAAAATAAAATAAAATAAAATAAAATAAAATAAAATAAAATAAAACAAAATAAAATAAAATAAAATAAAATAAAGTAAAATAAAATAAAATAAATAAAGTAACTAAAATAAAACAAAATAAAATAAAATAAAATTAAATTAAATTAAATTAAATTAAATTAAATTAAATTAAATTAAATTAAATAAAATCCAATGGAATAAAATGAAACAAAATAAAATAAGAAAAATGAAATAAGACGTAGTGAAGTAAAATAAAATGAAACAAAACGAAATAAATTAAAAGAAAATAAAAAAATTAAAAATATAAATAAAAATAAAAAGAAAATAAAAAACTTTCAAAAATAAAGTAAAATAAAATAAAATGGAATAAAATAAAACAAAATAAAGTAAAATAAAATCAAATAAAGTAAAATAAAAATAAGCGAAATAAAAAAGAATGTAATAAAATAGAAAATACAAAAAGCTAAAATTTAATTATATTAAATATAAAGACATAAAACGCAGCAACAAATTATATAATTAAATCAAATTGAATTGAAGAGTGAAACGTACAGAAAATTTTGTGATAATTATTGCGAATAATTTTATGTTAATTGAACTACTATTTATTCTTTTATTACCTAAAAATTAAAGAAAAATAAAAAAATACCCTTTGAGTGACAACATTTTAGTGCATTATTTATTGGAAATTTATTTTTACATTATTTATTTTTATATTACTCACATCGTCACTCAAGCAGATTTGGACTACGTGACGATTTCGTCCTGTTGGCGCTATGCCAATAAATACCTAGTCAAAGTGTCATTGCCACATTCATGCCATTCAGACTATATACAATGTATGTAATTGCATCTCGATACTTTCTTGTTTGGTATTCAAGAAAAAATGTATTGTTTGCCTCGGGCATGTATATACATTGTCTATTCCAAATAACAGCTGTTGGTTGCCAATCCAAGATAATTGATTAATTATAAGAGAGGCAGTGTAGTCACATCACAATTGTTGGTCTCAAGTATGCTATGGGCAATTGATGCTTAAAAAATTATTCTTTTGAATTTTTTTTTATATATTTTTTCATTAATTATTGTTAGTTACATTTTTTATTTTACTCTATTTAACTAAATGAATTAAATTTGTTCTATTTTTTCATTTTATTTTATTTTGTTCTATTTGATTATTTTTTCATTTTATTTTTATTTTTATTTCTTGCATTTTATTTTATTATACATTTTATTGGAGTTGAAATAGAAAACGATACATATCTGCTCACAAATATTATATATTTACCACAAGCCAATATTTATATGATTGCAATTGTGTATTTTTTTGTGATTGCAAAGTCATGTGCAGTGAAGTGTTTATTATTATTATTATTATTATTATCGCTGTTACGTACGTTTGCTGCTGTATCTGTTAATATTGTGCTGTTGCTATCTTTGTTGTGTTATGATGTGTTGTTGTTGCTGTTATGGGTCGTTGTGCAGCACTCTGGCCTTGAATATGAAATAATAATAATTTGCCTTTCTCACTTTGTTTCCTCTCGAACCTCAATTACTTTGCTGATTTGTTGCTATTGTTGGCATGCGCTGCAATGGTTTTATGGTTTGGTTAACTTTACCTTTGTATTTGTTATTTATTTTGTGTTATTGTCGTTGCTTTTGTGATGTGACTGACGTGTGGGGTATATTTGATTTCAATTTGGATATTTTGGATTGGAAAACGATATTATTTTGACATAAAAACGAAGTAGAAGAAAAGCTTTGTACAAAATATTTTTTTTAGATACCAGAAAATATTTTGACTATTATTTTTGCCTCAAAGAAATTGATATAGTCTATTTGTTAATCGAAATTCCGGCTAAAAACTGGTGAAGACGCATAGTTTTGTTGACGGTTAGATCGTTAATTCGTGAATTTATTTTCAATATTTCTAAAAGTTTATATTAAGCCTATATAGATTCGTTTGAATATCTGTGGCGTTTGTTGTTTAGCAATGGCAACAACTGTGAGCTAAAAATAATTCAATAAATCAGCTGGATGGCTATTAATAAAGGAAATATTACTCATACAACATGGTGTACCGGCGCTATTGACTTTATCTGAAATGTAATAAACAAAATTTTAGCATTGGACAATAGTGAGATCAATTAATTAGTGTATCAAAAAACCTAATTTTTCCAAATTTTGTTTATATTTAACCTTATTTAGCTTTTAACAAATTTAATAATAAAAATTTAGTAAAAGTTTTTTTTAATTATTTTCAAATATTAGTGTACTCATATAGTTTTCTATGTATTTTACATATTAGGTTTACTTGTAATTATATTCAGCTTTTAATAAATTTAAAAATAAAAAATTAGGAATTTTTTTTTTAATTTTTTAAATTAGTTTTATGTATTTTATTGAAAAATATCACATAAAAGAAGTTGACACAATAAAAAGAAAGCTCAATAATTAAGCTAAAAATTACTGTTTCATATTATTTTTTACCTTCACTAAATTTATTTGATTAAATTTGATTATTTGCTCAAAACATTTGTTACCAGCATCAAAAAAAAATTGTATAATATCCCGTGAGTATAAAAAATTGTCAACCAATACTCAATATCTTTCACATTCAAAGCAATATCTCTCAAAAACAAATAAATAATTTCACACTTGTATTTTCCCAGCACTTTGGTGGCGTCTAGCGCAACTATTGTGGGCGTGTTTTATATCGCCGCAGCGACGCTGTTCATGTGTCGTGAACATAAATCATTTATCATACAATAATTTTAATTGCAACATGCATTGCAGTTCACGGTAGAGACCTTACGATTAATTTCTGCTTAATTATTTAGATATTTGCATAAATATTTTTATTATTATTAAAATATTTTCATACCGCCATGCACATTTGCAAATTTTCTAACGCCGTGTTATACCTATATCAAAATTGCCATATATAATATATTTTGTATGCCGTGCTTGTTTTTATCATATTTTAAATCGCTCCACTTAACGCCGCACTGCGCGTTTCGTGCTTGTTTTGAAGCCTTCATACAAATATACTTACATATTTACGTATGTATGTACATTCTTATGTGCATATTTTTGTTGTGTTGTGTATATTTTCATTGCCGTTGGAGGTCAAACTTACGTAAGTTAGGCTGTTGTTGTTATTGTTGTTGTTGCTATTATTGTGTGTGCACATTATTATTTCACTGAAACACACACCTTTCCGTGTTTACGCTTACAGTGCGAGTTATGTAATATTTGTTGCTTTTGCATTTTTGAGTTTTGTTTTGTTTGATTTTCTGTTGCTTTTTTCTTTTATTTTTTATTTTTTTTTTTTATATATACAAAATGCTAACCTTGACTTGTTTAAAGCGTTACCTTTTTCGGCTATTTTGGTTTTGTTTTATTTTTTCTTCCATTTCGCTTTGCTTACTTGTTGATTCTTGGTATTTATAGCAAAGTAGCAGCGTTCCATATGCGAAAGCTGGTTTTTACATAACAATAACTGGCTTGTGTCAAAAATTTATTTGAGCTGCTAATGCTTGGCTGTGTGAGTTATTATTTGTTTTTTTTTCTTTCTTTTAATATATGACGTAAATAACGACTTATTATATTAGTTAAAACCTATTTATTTAGATACCCTTTTTTCAAGAAAATACTTTTTAAACGAATTTTTTTTTTTATAATTTGAGTGAAAATATTCTTTCTTTAATTTGCATAAATATTTATATAATTTTCTTTGTTCATAAAAATAGCTTACATTATATTTTTATTTAGCAAAATATGCAAAATATTATTGTATTAATATTTGAGATAATAATATATGACTTTTTATCGAAACTTTTTTTACGTTCATCAAAAATTTACTTAGAAATAATTTTTTGTTTTATTTTGAACTCAACCTTTATAGTGGAAGTTTTATAAAATGTTAACAATAAAATTTTATTTATGTAAAATGTTTTTTATTAATTTACTTATAGTTCTTTCCAAATTTTTTTTTAACTATTTGGGAACATTTTTTAAATAGTTGCACGTAATATTTATATTCAATATTCGTTATTAAATTTGTATTGGATGTCTTCTATGTTTTTTTCAAAATTTATCGAAAATATATCCTTTTGAAAATTTATTTTATTTATGATTTTTGCCATGATTTTTTTTACATTTATTGAACCATTTTTTATTGTTTATAAATATAGTTTTAAATGCCAGAAATCATTTAATTAAGTTTTCATAATGCTTAATATTGCGATGTTTAACAGTAATAATTATAAATTTTTTCGAAGTGTTTTTGTTATTATATTTTATTATTAGTAAAAAGTGTTCTCAAATAATTTATTAACACATATTAGGTCTAAACTATTAAATGCAAAAATAACTTAAATTCATTTAAAACTATAAGGAGCATAAACAACGTCTTATTTGCTAAATATTATATTTTTTATTACTACCTAAAGCAAGGGATTTGAGTGATCAATTTGCACATAACAATTTACACATTAAGAAACTATTTATTCCTCACAAAATATTTTTAATTTTCACTAAAAAAGCACTAAAATAATCTGATATATTTAAAAACATTTTAGCATTACTTAATTCAATACTATAATAGGCATTTCTCGAAATTAAAAATTTCACCATCCTTACGTATATACTTGTCTACACAAGTATATGTAGAAAATAAATATACAAATTCTCACAATATCTCAAGTTCATTGCGCTCCTAATCAAGTTCAAGGCAAATTGAAGAAGCACTTTACTAAACACAATGGCCTCGGCCAATTACGTTTTCAGTGATTTGCAAGAAAAGTACTGCGAAAAATGATTAAAAAGAAAAAATACGTGCATATATAAAGTACCTAGTTGAATGTATTGCATGTATTTGTACTTTTCACTTACCTTCTACAACAACTGATATTCGTTACTCACACACTCCCAACACCTGTCTAAAAACAGTCACACGCTGGAAAGTTTGTTTATTATATTCCCAATTATGCAAAAAAATATAATGCTGTTAAGTAAAATGTAAGTAAAATGCAAATTCATTATTGTTCATATAAGCTCATAATCAATCAAGCAGATTAGTAATGCGCTCAGGCGAGTTTTATTTGCATTCTTATCTACTTGGAAAAATATACACATGTGTTTGGTTTTTTTTTTTGTAGTTATATTGTGCAAGTACTACCATACCTTTAAAATATTAAATGAAAGCCTCATACCACTGTTCAAATAAGCCAAATTTAATTGATAGAAATTAAAAAAAAAATAAAAAAAACAACAAAAAAATAAAAATTAATTAAAAGAAAATAAAATAAAATTAAATGAAAGAAACTAAAATAAAACAAGACTTAAATAAACAGAAAAGAATTAAAAAAAAATTATTATAAAATAAATATATAAAATTAACTAAAATGAATTAAAATATAATAAAATTATATTAAATTAAATTAAATAAAATATAATAAGAAAAATTAAAAAACAAAATGAAATAAATAAAAAATTAAGTAACATTAAAAAGAAAACAAAATAAGATAAAATTAAGAAAATAAAATAAAAAAAATTAAACAAAATAAATTAAAGTAAAATAAAATAAAAAAATAATAAAAAAACAAATTAAAGTAAAGTAAAATAAAAATTAAATTAACAAAAATGAAATAAAATAACTTTATTATAATATATAAAATAAAATGAAATGAAAAAAAAATAAAAAAATAAAATAACATAAAACAAAATAACCTAAACTAAAATAAAATAAAATAAAACAAAATGAAACAGAATAAAAATTTAAAATAAAATAAAAATATAAAAAAATAAAAGAAATAAAAAGATAAAATAAGATAAAACAAAATAAAATAAAATATAATAAAATAAAATGAAATGAAATAATATAAAATAAATTAAAAATAATTCAAAATCATTTAGAAAAACTGAAAAATTAATAAAATAAACAAATAAAAAAATAAAATAAAATAAAATAAAGTAAAATAAAATGAAATAAATTAAAATAAAATAATATAAATAAAATGACATACAGTAAAATAAAAAAATAGAAAAGAATAATAAATAAAATAAAAAAAACAAAATAAAATAAAATAAAATATTTAAATAAAATAAAATAATATGAAATAAAATAAAATAAAGAAACATAAAAATAAGGTAAAAATAACTCAAAATAATTAGAAAAAATTAAAAAAGTTATAAAATAAACAAATAAAATAAAGTAATAAACTTAATTAATATAACAAATAAATAAATAAATTAGAATAAAATAAATGAAATAAATAAAATAACTTAAAATAAAAACACATTAAAGTATAAATAACTGAAAGAAAGCCCCGCATTATTATTGGCTTATAAAACTCACCTTATCTTCTATGGGTATATATTAGAATTTTCATATGCGTCAGCGGTGCTTCACCCAAATAAATTATTTGTTGTTATCTCTCTTTGTTACTTTTGCTATGAAATCTATTATCACATTGCGTTTTTTTTTGGCGAAATGCATATTAAATAGAGCAACAAAGCAATATGTTTTGCTGTTGATAATTAAAGAGAAAACAAGCAAATATTTCGAGCAACCACTTTTTGTATCTGCTTAAAACCAAACAAACAAGCTGAATTGACACACTTTTGCATATTCTTGAATAAAGAAATAAAGAAAGTAGCTAAAGATTGTTTAATTCTCTCTGAAAAAATACTTAAAATGTGTGCATATATGTATTATATATACACATCTTATTATCGTGTTTATTTTTATTAATATTATATTATTTGATTTTATCTTACATTACATTACTTTATTTTTATTAAATGTAAATTAAAAATATTTTCATGAGTTTTGAAGTGGTTTAAAATATTTTAAATTGTTTAGCTATGTCTTTTTTTTTTTGTTTAGCTTGAGATTCTTTTATATCACAATGCATTCAGTGCCCTTTGAACTAAATTGTATCCACGCTACAACTACTTGACAGCTCCACATGTTTTCACGCCAGATATACTCATATACATATTTATGTACATACATGTATCATTAGACAACATTCGTTGAACGCATTTCACAAGCTTACGCAAAGTGCTGTCAGTTCTATAGACAACGGTGCGCCCCACCCGACAAACAACTGGCCATTCTGCTACACACCCTATGTATGTATGAGTGCTGAGCGCTAAAATCGTTTGCTGCTCGCTTTGGCAAATATTTGTGCGTGCATGCCCTCCGCAACGTCTTAACTTTGCACCGATTGCCACTTTTTGCAAAGATTTTGCTCTATTCCCGCCCTATCGCCCACCCTTCCGACATCCCGAACCGACCAAGTTTTCTTTAGTCGCATCATTATGCCAGCCTAGCCGGTCAATCACCTCACATTTGCGCGTCGAAATGTTCATTATATTCGTAAAATCAAGTGAAAAGAGTGGGAAATAAATGAAGCCGAGTGGAATGAATTGGAATTGAAATGTTAAGAATTGTGAAAATGAAATACGCTCTGCGCTCGGTAGCGTGTGCATTTGTACATGTGCGCTTCTGAGCAAACGAAAAACAAAAAACGAACTAGAGGTTAACAGCGCGTTGCTCTCGCAGAGCAAACTTTGTTTGGCATGTAAACATTTGTACGTATACAAATATTTATATGTTTTTGTATTAGCAACGTGTTTATACGTGCTTTTTTTTGCTTTCCTATGCACACTATGCTGTTGTTGTTGTTCACTGTAGCATATAAGCTGTCACATACTTGTTGTAAAAGGAAAAAAAAGAATAAATAAATATTAGAAATTCAATGAGAACTCTTATATTCTCACCAGCGCTATGCCGTACTGTGTTTTATATTTCTGTTGCTTTTTATTTCACTTTTACCTCTATGTTGCTTTCGGAAGTCCTTATCTTTTTTACTTGTTTTTTCTTATAATTTATTTATTTTATTTTATTTTACGTTATTTCATTTTTTTATTTTATTTAAATTTATTTTATATTATTTTATTTTATTTTATTTTATATTATAATTTTGAATTTAATTTGATTTTATATTGGTTTATTTTATTTTATTTTAAGTTTTCTTATATTTAATTCCATTTAATTTAACTCTTTCTAATTAGCTTTATTTCATTTCATCCTCTTTTATTTCACTCTATTTTTTTATTTTATTTTACCTAATTTTATTTTTTTTTTATTTTACTTCAATTTATTTTATTTTATTTTATGCTATTACATTTTATTTTATCTTAAATTAATTTATTTTATATTACATTATTCTATTTTACTTTATTTTATTACATAATAATATTATTTATTTTGTTTTATTTTACTTAATTTCTTTTTCCTCGTTTTTTGTTCTTGTGTTCTTAAAAAATTCTGCCAATTTGAAAGATCTTATATTTCACAACTTTTGCATATGTATATATCATACTATGAGAATCAGATTTTTTTTAGAATCATCTTCTTTCCCACACGCAGAGACATCCAATGCTTGGCTTTGCATATTATTCCATTGATTTATTCAGAGCAGCTTTGAAAAATCTGCTTAAACAGCGACTACACGACTACTTCACCTTACTTATATGTATGTATACACACACATCTATGAACAGCTTTGTGTTCTAGCTGCTGCTCAGATTATCAGTATTCGATTTTATCTTCTGCCAAAGAATTCGTGCCAGACATCTTCACTGTAAAATTATTTATAAATGTATTTATTCATTGTTGCATTTATGCGTACGCTTTGCGTGAATTTGTAATACTTACGTAACAGGATTTGTTATGCAGAGTACTTTTAGAGTTCAGAATTTGTCGTCGGAATAATGAACTGTTTAAAATTTCCATGACATTAAATAGTGGTTAAATGACCTTTTACTTTTTTGGTCGCTCATACGCCGTGTGGTCCCCTTTTGTAAGTGTTTGCAATATTTGTAAAGGGTTGTCTAAATTTAAATTTTTCAAATAAATATTAAATATTTATGAATGAGTTTTTCATTTTATAAAACAACAATAATCATCTGCACAGATTGCTATGATTACGTCGCAAATAAATACCTATTAAATAGCGTATAAACTATATTAGTTTGGCATAAATTTATTTACAAAACAATTGCAGGCTCTTGAGCGTAATAAAAAGCGCACTTCATATTATTGTACTTTTATTACAAAATATGTTACGGTAATTTCCTGTTCAATATTTCCTCTCTTCAGCGCATAAATTGATGGTTGTTGGAGGCGGTTGCATTGCCTCGCCCACATCTATATATCTACTAATAAATGAATTACTAGATAAACAGCCATACCCGTTAAGCAATAAAAGCAATATAAGCATGCAAAAATTAAATGAAATTTACTTTCAAAGTATTTTATTTCACTAAAATTTCTTGCCAAATTCTTCTAGTTTTGAAAAGAAAGAATTTGCAGAGAGTGATTTATATGAAAGGGTAAAAAAATTAAGTATATATATAACAACAATAATAATTGCAAATAAACAAATTCAGCGAATTGTCTAAGGGAAGTAGAAAATTAAGTGAATCAAATAATTTCTTATTAAAACGTTATGAGTCAGTAGGAATTGGGCTTGAAAACAACACAAAATATAACAGAGAATTTGCAAATAAATGTACAAAGTAATTGCATAAATACATTTGGCAGCATTTATTTCACCAAAAAAAATTAAAAAAATAGAACTAAAACACAAAATTAAGTAAAATTAACTTAAAATAAACTAAATAAAATAAACTAAAAAATAATAATAATAATAAATATATAATATAAAATTAAATAAAATAAAGAATGTATAAAAAAACAATATTAATTAAAATAAAGTAAAATAAAATAAAATAAAATAAAATAAAATAAAATAAAATAAAATAAAATAAAATAAAATACAATAAAATAAAATAAAATAAAATAAAATAAAATAAAATAAAATAAAATAAAATAAAATAAAATAAAATAAAATAAAATAAAATAAAATTAAATTAAATAAAATAAAATAAAATAAAAAAAATAAAATAAAATAAAATAAAATAAAATAAACTCAAATAAAATCAAAAAAAATAAAATAAAATAAATTAAAATAAAATAAAATAAAATAAAATAAAACAAAATAAAATAAAATAAAATAAAATAAAATAAAATAAAATAAAATAAAATAAAATAAAATAAAATAAAATAAAATAAAATAAAATAAAATAAAATAAAATAAAATAAAATAAAATAAAATAAAATAAAATAAAATAAAATAAAATAAAATAAAATAAAATAAAATAAAATAAAATAAAATAAAATAAAATAAAATAGAATTAATCAAAACAAAATTAATCAAAATAAAAAATAAAATAAAATAAAATAAATCCAATAAAAAAATTAAAACAACGAATAAAATAAAGTATAGTAAAGTGAAATAAAATAAATTAAAAGTTAAAATAAATAAAATGAACTAAATTATAAGATAACATAAAACAAAATAAAATAAAAAAAATAAATATAATAAGAATAAAACAATAAGATTAAAGCAAATAAAATAAACTAATATAACATATAATGAAATAAAATATAAGAAAATAAAATAAGAAAAGATAAAATGAAATAAGTTAAAAACTAAAAAATTAAATAAAATGAAATGTAATTAGATAACAAAATAAACATAGATTAAATTAAATAAATTAAAATGATGTATAACAAGATCATAAAATAAATAATATAAAATAAACTAAAATAAAAAAATTCAAAATCATATGAAAGTAAATGAAATCGACACTAATATATTAAATTAAGTAAAATTAAATGAAATAAAATAAAATTGTATTAAAATTAAATATATTAAACACTTTAAATATAATAAAATAAGACAAAATGAAAAATAAAATGAATTGAACTGTTTTAAAATAAACTAAATAAAATAAAGAATTATAAAATTGAATAAAATAAATGAAATGAAATAAAACGAATTAAATTTCAATGAAATTATTTAATCTAAAATAAAAAGAATTTATAAATGAAATGAATTAAAATCCAATCAATATTTAATTAACTCAAATAACTAATATTAATTAAAAAAATATATAAGAAAATTAAAAAGAAAAAAACATAATAAAACAAAACAAAAGAAAATAAAATAAACTTGAATTTAAATAATTTAATCAAATCAAGTAAAAAACTGAAATAACTTTTAATATTATAAAACAAAATTAGTTTAAATAAAGGAAAATTAAATTAAATACTAGTTTATTAAATTTAGTTGAAAAAAATATGCCTTAAATTATCGTTTGTGTTTATTTAACATATTTGCGGTATTTCTTGATAAGCAGTTGCGTTTTGTTGCCATGAAAATAATCGCTACTGGTCACTTCGAATATTACGCTGGTACTTTTATCGCACGTTACTTGATGTTATTTATTTACGTTCGCTATGGAGTTCAGTGAACGCTATATTTCTTGTTTTTCTAATGCTACTTTAAATTTTTTGGTAAATAACTTTTCCTCTGTTTAGTGTAGAACCTTTTTAATAAGTTTTAATATTATGTAAACATGATATCAAAAAAAAAAATATTTTTCGAACAACAACAGTAAGAGTACTTCTTACATAAGCTCACCTAAAAACGTTCAGCCCTTTTAATACTTAAAATTCACTCACTCATTACCAGCTGTTTGTTGTCTATTTTTCGTTACCTTTGGCGTATACCGCTCCTCTGGTCTCTTTTACATCGCATATAATTTCAATCATACTACACATATTTCATTTGACTGACCGTCGGCAACCTCAATTCAACACACAGTAAACACAATTATACACCCAAACCCATTGAATTTAGTATAGCCAACAACACAATGGGAATAACAATAATAATAGCTACTAATTAAGAATAATATGAGTAATAAATAGCACCGCCAAGTGTCTGTAAGTTTAGTGTGTGTATGTAATCAACCGAAATTTCCGGTGCTACTCTTGAGTTGCTTGCCGGTTTTGTTTTTGTGGTCTGTCATTGTTTACTTAGTGATAATTTTATTTGTTGCTTTTGCCGCTCGCTACTGTATGAATCCGTTGAGCGTCCCCCTGCGAAGAGAAATGATTTGTGACCGCAAAAGAATTATTGTATGCTTACTTGTATTATCATGATTTTTTTTATGTATTTTTTTTTGTTTTACTTGATTTTTGTGGTACATTGTAAGCAAATGCCGTGTTTTCGTTTATATATTTATTATTTTATGGTTGTTTTGTTGTTTAATATGAACACAATTTGATAAGGCGAGGGAAATTATTTGTTGTGCGGTAAATTTAAAAAGAGCCAATAAGTGTTTGTTGGGATTTTGTCGAAAATTTGTTTATTGTAAATATTATTTAGGTAATTTAATGTGTTATAGTTACATAATATTTTTATTATATTATTATTTTTATAAAAAAAATAAGTACTCTAATAAGACCAAATATAATATATAAATATCTTTAGAAGTCTATTATGCAAAGAAGAAAGGAGAGAACCAATTCTTTCGATCGAAAATATACTTTGTAATGAATGTTTTAAAAATTTTGGATTGGTGTATATTTAAGAAAAATATTTTTTAATCAATAATTTTATTATAATTTATTTATTAAATTATAATATTTAATTTTATCTTAAAAGAATTTAATTGTATTAATGATTTTATTTTAATTATCTCCTCTTTGTTCTTATTGATTTTATTTTGTTTGACTTTATTTTATTTAATTTTTTTATTTTATTTTGCTTTATTTCATTTTATTTTGCTTTATTTTATTTTTTTTTTTTAATTTTATGTTTTATTTTTTTATTATAATTTATTTATTATATTTTATTTTATTTGATTTTATTATTCTATTTTATTTCATTTTGTTTTATTTTTTTTTATTTTATTTTATTTTAATATTCTTTTTTACTTTATTTTTTTTTTTATTTTCTTTTTTTATATCAATTCCAGTTAATTATTTTTAATTTTTTTAATTTAATTTATTTAAATTTAATATGCATTGTTTTATTCTTTTTTATTTTTATTTATTTTTTTATTGATTAATATTTTTTTTTGGTCTCCATTAAAATTTTTTTCGGTAAAACAGCAGAAAAATAGTAGATACATTTTACATTTTGTCTCATCTTACATTTCATTAATTTTTTTTTTGTATAATTGAAGTCCGTTAGTTTGCAATTTTCTTGTTTCAAATTGCTGCCGCATAACCTTCCAAAATTTTTTCGCGATGCTCCCCTACCAAAATATACATACATACGTACGTGCAAATATGTGTGTAAAAATGTACGTGACCATTTACATTAGAACTGTTGCTGTAAAAGCACTCAATCGTAAAGCATACCTTACATTTGCATTTTATGCATATTCATGAGTATTGGCTACTGGAAAATGCGCCACTGCTACAGCTGCTGCTGCTGCTGGCCATTTAGTTTCTTTGGCAAATTAAAAACAAATACACAACAAGCAATAAAGTTGCACAACTCACATGCATAACATCATACACCCTTGTATTCTTATATACACAAAAATTGTAAGCCAATAACAGACCACTAACAGCACTCAATAACAGCTCTTGGTAACAGTGGGTATCAACAGAAGCAAAGGCAATAGCAGCAAATGCAAACGTGAGAGACTTTGCTCTTCATAATCGTAAACGTAATAATAACAGCGAGAGCATAAACAAAATTACGTTGCATAATGTTAATGCCTTTTTTGTTGTGTTTGTGTATTCTTCTCACCTCCATACAAGTACACATGCTGTTAATATTTATAACATTCACAATTTCTCTTTGCTGTTGCTCTGCTGTTGTTCCTGCTGTTGCTTTAATCACTCTGTTAATTTCATTTATCAACATTTTATTTGACAGCGTAAGAGTATATTCTGGAATACTCGTACATTTGAAAGAGTATAAATTTAACCCTGATAAAAAATTTAATTACAGATTGCATAATTATTTTTAATAATTTGAAAAAATTTGTATGAAAATTATATTTCAAATATGTATTAATTACTGGAGGCATATTAATTTTTATAAAAAAATATTTTGGAAATAGCATTTAGGAGTTCTATAAATAAATTCTCTGGCATACGTGACTTTTTACACGCGTGTTTTTTGCTGCCTCATGATTATTGGGGGATGTTGATTTTATTATGAAATACTTGTGTGTAGTTGAATAATGGTGTTATATATTTATAATCCGGATTTCATCAATTTCTTGCTAAGTTTCAATAATTCCACCAAATAATAAATAAATACATTATTTGACGGCGAAAAATTTAATAATAATTACTTAAATAATTTGGTAGACATGTAGCACCCAATTCATGATATAATTTGAAAATAATTTTTTGATATATTATATTAAAAAATTATATTTAAAAAAAATAATTTTTTTAATTGATTAATTAATTTGCGATTTAAGAGTCAATCAGATTAAATTGCTCTTAAAAAGTTTTTAATTTTTTATGAGAGAAGCTAAGTTAGACAAACAAATATTTGGTGTAGTAAAAAGAAATCCATTATTTTTCCAATAGATGGCGCTATTTATCTGTACCTCGCGTTATATTCCTAAGTCCAAAAATATTTCTTTATTAAAAATGTTGCTAAACCAAAAATATTTCTTTATTAAAAATGTTGCTAAACCAAAAAAGTTGCTAATCCAAAAATATTTCTTTATTAAAAATGTTGTTAAACCAAAAAAGTTGTTAATCCAAAAATATTTCTTTATTAAAAATGTTGCTAAACCAAAAAAGTTGCTAATCCAAAAATATTTCTTTACCAAAAATGTTGCTCAGCAAAATTATTTTTTTATAAAAAGTGTTGCTCAGCACAAAATGTTGCTAAACCAAAAATATTTCTTTACCAAAAATGTTGCTCACCACAAAATGTTGCTAAACCAAAAATATTTCTTAACCAAAAATGTTGCTCACCACAAAATGTTGCTAAACCAAAAATATTTTTTAACCAAAAATGTTGCTCACCACAAAATGTTGCTAAACCAAAAATATTTGTTTACCAAAAATGTTGCTAAACCAAAAATATTTGTTTACCAAAAATGTTGCTCAGCACAAAATGTCGCTAAACACAAAAATATTTCTTTACCAAAAATGTTGTTCAGCACAAAATGTTGTTCAGCACAAAATATTGCTCAGCTCAAATTGTTTTTTAACTTAAAATGAATGTTGGTGAGTTTAATGTTTTTGGAATGCAAATTAAATTAGGAATTGTTCCTTAAAATTTTTCCGAGACTAATTGGCATTGAGAACACTATTTATAAATATTTTTTATTAACAACAAAAAAATAATTTTTCAATATTTAATTTTTTTTTAATGCAATCTGAAAAATAATTAAATCATTCCGCTCCAAAAGAAAGAAATAGCGAATTTACGCTAGCACGTATCACTTTTACGCAACTAAAGCTACTTCTTTGTGCCAATTAAAACAGATATTCAAATCACTTTGTTATTGTTGTTGATGGAGGCAAACTGTAGATTATGTACTTAAAATCAACAAATTATTTTCGCATTGCAAATTTCATTTGTATTTTTGCACTTTTTTCTACCTTTTACAATTGACAATTTAATTACGTAAACGAATTGCACTCGATTTGCATAAAATATCCGCATTTGCATCATAAAAGTGCATCACATATGCACAAGGCAATTATTCATTACTTCCTCGCATTCCCGACCGGTGATCGCGACGCCTCCAAACGGAAATATACAAAAAATAAAATATTTCTTAAATAACAACAGAATCGTATTGAAACCAGTTGAGCGCCGGGTACACCACAGCTACACCACAGGGATAACAAAATTAGAAGAAAACAAAGCACAACAGAAAAAATAAAAATAAAAATCCGCAACACTTAAAGGCAATCAAAATGCAACAAATAATAAATATGTTTGTATGCCAACCAACAGCGCTAAGGCACAAAGTATATATATATAAGTTGAGTATGACGACATGCGCGCCCACAGCAAACGGGAGAAATAAAGCGCGCGCGTCCGTCTGCCAACGCGTCTCCAAGCGCCAGCAAATCTGCAGGCAACGAATGCCATAAGACGCTTGTGTGGCAATCGCTTGTGCAATATGGCAGCGCTTCTGTATTGCTGTTGCATACGTTATTTGCAACGATGTAATCACACACATACGTCGCGCAACAAGGCGTCCGCGACAGTATCGGGGCTCAAGCGTAATAGCGATTGCGAAGACTAACGGACTGGACTGGTGGGTGGTAGGCGGCAGGCGGCAGGCGCTTTATACGCGCGCACATTGGTTGCACGCTATTGGCAAATATTATGCGACGGCGATGGGTGGCGCTAGAGAATAACCGGCAAATAGGCGCAACAAAAATAACAAGCGCGTTATGTCGATTACCTATAGCCGGCAATTTGCAAATTCGCACTCCTACAGCAGAGCAGCGGGCGCGCGCTTGATATAAAATGTCAACAACTTATTTAAAGCAAAATGCAAACAAATTGAATAATTCTCGAAAATTACCTTTGCAAATGTCCACTTTTGTAACAGACGACGCGCGTTTCTTGCGCACTCATGTTATGGCATGCAATATTTGGTTCGCCACACTGTGCGCCACCATGAACCCGTAAGAGCGCGCCATACTAAGTGACGTTAAATGGCGTGTGGCTGCAAATGCTTACATATTAGATATAGTGAATCAAGAAATATACACATACATACATACCTATATGCATATTTTCTTAAACGTCTTAATTGTTTACATTAACAACAATTATTGTATTTTTTCTATTTTCTTTTTTTTTGGTTATTTTCTGCCAAAACGTAATGAACGCAAAATGTAATCTGTCAATATTTCGTAAGGGACTTAAGTGGCCATGCTGCGTTACGGTAAAATCATTATTTTGTTTGTACAATTTTCCAAGACATTTCATGGTTGGCACTCAAAGAGCAATAACAACAAAACTTAGGTGTTTTGGCAATGCGTCAAGCAGCAGTGAACGTGGCTAATTGCCGCCGATGCCACCCCCATCACAAAAACGTATTGTTTGTCTGTGCGTTGCGTTTGTCAGTTCTTCAAATATTGACAGTGTAAATTTTCAAAATATTTTATTATCTGCGTTTGGGTATGTTTGTGCGCTAACGCAAACTTGCACATACATACGTCATAGTTGGCTAGTTTAGTATCTTTAATGGCACATAATGAGTGCGCTCTTTGAGTTTTCCTTCACATCTTCATTTAAATTGGCATTAATTAGAGATTTTTCTTGACATTTTTTTATTTCAAGTGACAGGTTCTTTGGGCAAGTGAGAATTTTTTTTGTTTGGAATATTTTCGAAATTATGTGCAAAATATATATTTTGTATTTATTTTTTTTTTAATATAATTTTTTTTTGTTCTAGTTTTATTATTTTATTTTCTTATTTATCTTATTTATTTTTGTTTTCTTTTAATTGATTTTAAATTATTTTTAACATTTTTCTTTTGTTTTGCTTTTTACTTTGTTTTATTTTATGTTATTATGTTTTATTTTATTTGGTTTTATTTATTACCTATTATTGTTTTATTTTAATTTTTTTTATTTTATTATGTTTTACTTTATTTTATTTCTTATTTTTTTTTTAATTTTGTTTTATTTATTTTAATTTGTTTAACTTACTTTATTTTACTTATATTTTTTTAAATTTTTGTTTTTAACGTTAATTTTATTTTACTTTATTTTATTTCATTTTATTTTAATACATTTTACTTTATTTTATTTATTATACTTTTAAAAAACTGTTTTGTTTATTTTAATTCTTTTAACTTACTTTATTTTATTTCATTTTACTTTTGTTTTATTTTATTAATTTTTTTTTAATATATTTTATTCTATTTGATTGTATTTTATTTTATTTTGCTTTATTTTATTTTTTATTCTTTTAAAAATTGTTTTATTGATTTTAATTTTTTTTCATTTTACATTAATTTTATTATATCTTATATTTATATTTTGTTTTATTTAATTTAATTTTATTTTTTTATTTTTTTTTTGTTTTATTTTATTTTATTTTATTTTTATTTATTTTAATTTATTTTATTTTATTTTACATTATTTAATTTAATTTATTTTATTTTATTTTATTTTATTTTATTTTTGTTTATTTTATTTTATTTTATTTTATTTTATTTTATTTTACATTATTTAATTTAATTTATTTTATTTTATTTTATTTTATTTTTGTTTATTTTATTTTATTTTATTTTATTTTATTTTATTTTATTTTATTTTATTTTATTTTATTTTATTTTATTTTATTTTATTTTATTTTATTTTAATTTATTTTATTTTATTTTAGTTTATTTTATTTTATTTTATTTTATTTTTGTTCATTTTATTTTATTTTATTTTTGTTTATTTTATTTTATTTTATTTTATTTTTGTTCATTTTATTTTATTTTATTTTTGTTTATTTTATTTTATTTTATTTTATTTTATTTTATTTTATTTTATTTTATTTTATTTTATTTTATTTTATTTTATTTTATTTTATTTGATTTTATTTTATTTTATTTTATTTTATTTTATTTTATTTTATTTTATTTTATTTTATTTTATTTTATTTCATTTTATTTTATTTTATTTTATTTTATTTTATTTTATTTTATTTTATTTTATTTTATTTTATTTTATTTTATTTTATTTTATTTTATTTTATTTTACTTTATTTTATTTTATTTTATTTATTTTATTTTATTTTATTTTATTTTATGTTATTTTATTTTATTTTATTTATTTTATTTTATTTTATTTTATTTTATTATATTTTATTTTATTTTATTTTATTTTATTTTATTCTATTTTATTTTATTTTATTTTTTTTATTTTATTTTATTTTATTTTATTTTATTCTATTTTATTTGATTTTATTTTATTTTATTTTATTTTATTTTTTTGTGGCTTATACTATTTTATTTAATTTAATTTAAAGCTATTTTATTTATTTTTATTTTGTTTTATTCTTTTTTATTTAATTAATTTGTTTTTGATTAAATTATTTAATTTTAATTTATTTTAAGTGATTTTATTTATTTTTTATTTTGCTTTTATTTCATTTTTATTTAAAGAGAGTATTTTCCGCAGACAAACCAATTAAATTAACTTTAATTTTACTTTTATTCTTCATAAAAAGATATCTCCTATTAATATTTTTTCTCTCTTCTGTATATTTCTAGCTCCCTCTAACTTCAAAAGTTTATTACTACGCGCCGAGGTTTTACGCAAACTCAATCATTTCCAAAGCTCATTGGCCGATTTGGATAATGCGCTTAAGACGCGCTACAATTCAGCGAAGGTAAAACATATTTGGAAACAAGTGTTCTTATTTCAAGTATAACCCTCTTATATTTCTTACTACAGGCCCACTATCTGCGCGCTCTGGCTCTGTGCGAGCTCGGTCGCTGCGAAGAGGCACTCTTCGACAATTGTTTGGCCATTAGTCTCGATAAGGATACATTACTCACTAGTTCGGAATTATTTCAACATGATCTCGCAAAGGTGAGTTGGTGGAAGTTAGAGGAGAGGACCCTATATTTTATCTTAAACAATACCGAGTCAGGGACTCAAGGAATCAGTATTATTTAGATCTTGTATTTATTACAGTGTTTTACTTATTTTTCTCTCTTTGTTTCCAGAATTTGCAGAAACTTCTCGCCCGAACTCCAAAAAGCAAATCGCTACTACAGCGTACCTTCAGCTCAGCCACTTCGGTGTCTGTAGTTCCTTACAAGCTGCTCGCAGCGGAGCAACATTTGCGCCGGCGCAAACAATTAGCTCTGCTGAGCAATGCGAATGGGGATCATCTGAGCGCACTCGATGAAGAATTTATACCCTACGAGAGCAGTAAATGTGATATTATCGCGGAAAGCGATTATTTGGCAAACATGGATGGCGCCATTGGTGGCGTTGGAGTTGCCAGTATTGGTGATGATGATGTGTTGAGCACCGTAGGTGGCAATATATCCGCCGAATATATCTCAGGTATTGGTGACACGCTCATGGATAAGCGCTTCTCCATCTATGCTGGCATGGAGAAACATTTTGATATCGAGCTGCGTCGACAGACATCCCGTAAACACTTCCGACGGAAATGGACGCCCAGAGAGACCGAGTTGGTGCCCACGCTGAGCCCGTCGTTGGAAGAGGTGCAGTATAGCGCAATCTTTCGCAATGCATTGGATCGGGTGCAGCAGGAAGTACAACGGTTGAAAAGTGAGTATCTGCGAAGGTTATAAACTAAAGAGATTCCATCAGCTCAATTCAAAACTAATTCTTTCTTTCTCTCTCTTCCCACGCAGAGCTCGATTTGGCTAATGGCGCTTCAAAGAGACAACAACTGCAAGTGCCTGCTGGTCTTGTGGATGCCAGCGACTTTGATTGTGTGCTGTGTTGGCGCACTTTCTGGAAGCCGGTGGTGACACCGTGCGGTCACACCTACTGCCGGGTATGCTTGGATCGTTGCATGGATTACACCTCCTCGTGTCCATTGTGCATGTCGCCACTTGTGGAACCAAATGTCAATACCATGTATCAGGGCTCATCCTCGCCCATTCCCTTCATTGTGGCCAAGCGGCCTGTGACTAAATTCCTAGAAGCCGCAATGAAACGATTCATTCCAGACAATTACGAGAAACGTTTCCAACAAGAGATCGACCTGGAGCCCTCCGTGCCGGTCTTCATCTGTACGACGGCTTTCCCCTGTGTGCCATGCCCACTATTCGTTTATGAGCCACGCTATCGGCTAATGGTGCGACGTGCTGTGGAATCCGGTGAGAAGCAATTTGGTATTGTACAACCGAATAACGGTAAATCCCGTTATTTCGATGTCGGCACAATGCTAGACATACGTGACTGTGTGCTACTCGGCGATGGCTGTTCGATACTGAGTACGGTGGGTTGTAAGCGTTTCAAGATATTAGCGCGCAACGAAAAGGATGGTTACGAGACGGCGAAGGTGGAGTACATCTACGATGAGACGATACCCGATGAGTTAGTGAAAACGGTGAACCATATGCATACGGTGGTGTTGGCCAAGGCGATCGATTGGTTCGAGAGCCTTAGTACAGACTTGAAGCAGGAGATATTGCAAAGTTTGGGCGAGATGCCGGCAGTGGAGGAGAATTGGGAGACTATTGCTGATGGGCCGGCGTGGGCGTGGTGGATCATTGCGTTATTGCCACTCAATCAGCAGCTGAAGGTGAGTGATATACATATATATATATCTAGGGAGCGTTGCCGTCTTATGCGATATGAACTCAGTATGAAAGCTCTTGTGAATAACTGGAAGAAAATGAAAGCTTTTGTGAAAGCTTCGAACCCAAAAATATATTGCATCTTTAAAAATAATAATTTCCGCGCAAACTGAAAGCTTTTATAAAAGCTTTACCTTAAAAATTATGAATTTTTGATGCTCACTCTCTTTTTCTCTCTCTCTCTTTCTTTCCACACACAGGTTGACATTCTCGCCACCACTTCGCTGGAAAAGCGGCTGCGCGCTATCGAGAAGACTCTCGACTATATGTCTGGCACTTTGCGACGTACACAACAGCCGGATTGTAGTGTTGTTGTACCGCAGCAACAACAGCAGCAGCAACAGCAACAGCAGCAACAATTACAACAGGAAGAGCAAGAAGATTGTGAAAATGAGTTGCCACAAATTGATGAATGCTGTCAACGCTCAACCAATAATGCGCTGCGCACAGTCAATGGAGAGCCGAATCATCATCATCATCACCACCACCATCATCATCATCACCATCATCATCATCATCACCATCATCATCATGGAAGTAGTAGTGAACAGGAGCTTTTGCTGTAATGTGGCAACACTGTTATTATAATAGTAAGAAACAAGAGAGCGAGTTGGAGCGAGAAGAGAGAGAGAGCAAAGTAAAAATTGCGATGCGAATTCTAACAGTAAAGTGAAGCAGTGCAATTTAACGGTATTGGCGTGCAGACAGCAAGTATAAATATTAACAAACACCAAAAGCTTTAAAACAAACAAAGGAGGAAAATTGGAAAAATAATAAATTAAGAAAATACACCGAAAAAAAATCACCAAAAAAAAATGTGTGTAGTATAATCTCTGTGTGTGCACCTACACACAACACTCCGGCATACAAGCACCAACAAACTGCAGCAAGCGGTCATCTACACCAACCAGGTGGCAACACTTGAACGTTGCCACACACTTACCTTAAGTTTTCCTACATTTTTTTTTCCTAATTCTATATCTATATATATATATACATAACTATATTTACAGAAGTGTGTAAGTTAAAAACAAATTAAGCTAAAATATATAAGTGTATGTGTAACTGTAATAGCATTAACAGTTTAATGTTAAAAAATTGTAGATTTGTAATTGTAATTACTGTCTTATAACATTTCAAATGAGGGAATTTATAACAAAAAAAAAAATATGCAAAAAATTTAAAAATTAAATTAAATGCAAAAATAAAAATAAAAGCATAACAACAACATAAATTTAAATTTAAAAAGAAATTAAAATTAATTTAAATACAAAATTAAAGAAAAAGAAATTAAAAATAATTTTACAGCGCAGAAAATTTATGAAAAAAAACAACTACAAAATTATTTAGCGGCCAAAAATAGTAAAATAAATTGTGTAAATTTAATGAAAACTGGGATACTTTAAAAAGAATTGCAAGTAGCATAACGATGTGTGTTTGTTTTGTGTGCAGTAGGGTTTAGAGAAAAATTTGATAGAAAAAAATTACAGACAAATATATAAATATATGTATGTAAAATATAGAATTTGTGTGAGGATTTTTTATGTGACACAATAAAATTAATTTTGAAAATTTGCTAAACACATCTAAAAAATAATATTAATAAGAAGTACTAGTTAGTTAAAAAGTTATTGAAAAAAAAATGATTTTTTTAATTTTTTGTACGAAAAAAAAAATTTGTTTTCATTTTTTTTATTATTATAATTTATTTTCTTAAAAAAGTACAAAGTATTTTTCTACACAAAAAACAAAAAAAAGAAGAAATTATTGTATAAACTTGTATAAGCACTGTGAAATTTTTGTATTAAATTTATGTGACTAATCATCACTTTTATCACTATTATTTATGTGTATAAATTTTCTAAATTTTGACAATAAATAATAATTAATAAAAATATATTTTTTGTAAATGCTAATAAACATATTTGTTTACTATTGTTTTTATTTTTATTTTTAGTTAATTATTTTTATTTTCAGTTAATTTTTTTATATTTTTTTTATAGTAGAAATTCAAAATATGAACATTATGTTCACACAACGCATGAAATTTAATTTTTTTTGTTCAATATTTTGTTTTAAATATTTTTCCTTATTTCTTCATCACAACTGTTCATTAATTAAACATTCGGTTGTAAAAAGTTTCAAATAAGCTCAGCATTGTTCCAAACCAAAATTAAAGATATTGAGAAATTAATTTTTTTGGAAGTCATGACATAAAATAGTTGTGGCAAAATATGGGAAAAAAATTGCTTGCGAAGCAAATTATTAAGATTTTACATATAGACTAGAAAGGGTAGATTTAAAAAGATTTTTCAAATAAAATTGTACAGGGTTCTCTTGGCAATTCTTGATAATTTAAAATTCTATTCAACAAAGACATTTTGCCCTCTTCACATAGGCTTGTGGGACTTATATTCGAAAGCGCTTAAGTCAGAGTGAAATTCTTTTTTAGTATCATTTGAATATTAAATTGTTTAAAGTAAAAAATTGTCAAACATATGTATGTACCTATGTGTAATGTGGCTAAAATTTTTACTGATTCTTGGCTTTAAAAATATATTTAAATAAAAACTTCATATTTGATATGCTAAAAAGTTCAAATACGTTCAAAAAAAAAATTTTCAAAAAATTTTTTAAATGTATACGAATTTTTATTACAATTTAAAAACTACTAATTTCAAGTAAAAAAGTCTGGAATGAGAATTTATAGCATACGTAAAAGTTTTACAGTTTTTTGCGTCAAAAAACGTATTTGAATCAATTTTATTCTAATTCCTAAATTGTTATCAAAACAACCAAAAAAAATGATTTTTAAATATTAAAAAAAAAAACTCCAAATGCATGCTGCAGAAAAAAGTTACAAAAAACAATTCTAAAAAGTTTTAAAAAAATTTCAAACTCCATAGCTATTAAAAATTATATTGTTTTTTGATGTTGAATTTTTTTTTTAACAAATCTTTGCAGGCAAATCTCGGTAGAAGTTTTGAGAAATAGGTTTATTTTCATTTATTTATATTTATTAAAAATTTTTTTTATTTAAATTTTATTATAAAAAATTTGTATAGGGAAAATGGTAAATGCCAAATTTTATCTTTTTTTCGTTCTCCACACATAAGCTTTAAGCTTTCTATAAATCCACTTTTCTCAAAAGTATCAAAAAATTATCTAAAAACAAATATATTTTCTTCTAAAATAAAATTTTTTAGCTAGTAATTTTCAAATAAATCAATAAGCGACTAAAAATTAATATTTACGAGTAAAATTATTTACCAAAATATATAGAATAGTAACAGTGTCTGTAATGTATGCATGTATGCATGTAGTAGTGATGTGGTGTTTTTAAACAAAAATTATTAATGGCGTAAACTAAAACATTGTTTTTGAAAATACAAATATTGAATTTGTCAAGTAAAAAATAAAACAACAAATTTTTAAACACATAAACAAGTACTACACACACACACACACAGCAAACACATGAAAAAATGAATAGAAAATTAAAATAATTCCAAACACATTCCGTAAACTTTAAAATATAATAAATAAATAAAAAAATAAAAATAGAACTGAAGAAAGTTTTGGACGTGGTTCACAGCAGGTGAGCAGATTTTTGGTTAGAATAAATAAAGGCAAAGCCAAAATATAGATAATAATTGAAATATATATTTAAATAAGTCCTAAATATTATTTTTGAAAATTAATTTTATTTTTACTTCTTAACAATTTCGTAATTACAAAAAAAATAATATAAGGAATTATCATCTCTTCTATAACAAAATCAAGCTCTTTACCAATTTTATAAGCAATTTAAAGCAAAATTTTAATAATACAAAATAATGTTTTTTTTTTAAATAACTACGCTACGCTCCAAAACTTTCTTCAAATGATTTTTTATTCTTTTTCTTTGAAACGCAAATAATTTCTTCAATAAAAATTGTAATAAAAACTATTAACTTTTTCAATACTAAAATTATACCCACAAAGTAAATAAAAGTGAAAAATCATGGTTTCGAACAATAGTTAAACAAAACACCGATTTTGTTTTTAGGCAATTTCGATTTATAAACAAACAAACAAACCAACAAAGAAATTATTTATATATAAAAATTAAAATTCAAAAATTCATATCGGAGATTTTAAGCCGAAGGGCCAATAGCTTTAAATCGAATTAACGAGTATTATATAGTAGTTTAGAATTAATCAAATAAACAAACAAACAAAACAACTGAAAAGAGAACACACAGAATACATAAAAAAGATGTAAAGAAATATAAGCTTCAAATAAAGCTTTTAATTATTAAGAATTTATTAATCAAAGGAAAACAGAAAAACCTTTTTAAGATATTCAATATTTCAATAAAATTTAAAGAGAAACAAAAATTTTTAGAATTCAAATAAAAACATTAGAAGAAGCTAAAAATCTTAACAAATAAATATAATGGTGTATGTTATGTATGTTAGTAGCAGTGAATGTGTAGAAGTTTATATGAAAACTAAAATTAATAATTAACAATTAGAAAAAATGAATTAGTTAATAAAAAAATTTATAAATACTATAAAATTAAAAATTAGTAAAGATGTTCACCAAGTCGAAAATGAATCATGTAATGCTGGAAATGTATGACAATCTCCAATAAAAACAAAAATAAATTAACACAAAAAAAAATATTTAAAACACACAATACAAAATCAACAATTTATATTGAAAAACAAAAAATTTAATTAAATGAAATACTAGTTATTTTTTACTATTAAATCTGAAACATAATACATATTAAATATAAAAAAACTAATTTTAATATTTAACACATTTGTATTCAAATAACAATTTTAAATCTTTATTAAATACTTTTCAAAAAATAATAAGCTTTTGAACACAAATAAATAAAATAAACTCAATATTTATTTCTATCAAAAACACAAAATATTAAAAAATAACAAATTTAAATAAAAAAAATAAAATAAAATAAAATAAATTGAGTAAAGTAAATTCAAATAAAAAGAAATAAGAAAAAAGTAATGACTAAAATATACTGATAGAAAATAAAATGAAATAAAACAATTAAGATAACATAAATAAAATAAAATGAAATAGATAAGTAAGGATTATAAAAAAATACGATGAAATAAAATACAAAAAAAGAAATGCAAAATAAATAAATAAAATAAAATAAAATAAAGTAAGATTTAATTAAATTTTAAAAATAAAATAAAAAATTAAATAAGATAAATTAAACATTACAAATTTAGTAAAAGTAAATAAAATAAAAAGAAATAAAATACAACGAAATAAAATACAATTAAAAATAAATAAAATAATATATCTATAAAAAAATAAAATGAAATACAATAAAATCAAATAAAATTAAATCTTAAACGAAATAAAATAAAATAAAAAATAAATAAAATAATATATAATAAAATCAAACGAAATAAAATAAAATCAAATAAATTTAAATAAAATTAAACAAAATAAAATACAAGAATAATAAAAAATAAAATTAAAACAAAAAATAAAAGAAAAAAAATAATTAATATAATATAATATAATATAAAACAAAATAACAGAAACAAAAAATGAGATAAAATATTAGAACTAAAATAAAATAATAAAAGCTAAAGTAGATTAAAATTTGGTTTTATAAAGTAAAATAAAAAAGATAAAATAAAATAAAAGAAAGTAAAATAAAATAAAATAAAATAATATAAAATAAAATAAATTAAAATAAAATAAAAGAAAGTAAAATAAAATAAAATAAAATAAAATAAAATAAAATAAAATAAAAAAAAATAAAATAAAATAAAATAAAATAAAATAAAATAAAATAAAATAAAATAAAATAAAATAAAATAAAATAAAATAAAATAAAATAAAATAAAATAAAATAAAATAAAATAAAATAAAATAAAATAAAATAAAATAAATTCAATTAAAGTAAAAAAATAAAATAAAATAACATTTGAAGAAAAAAAATAAAATTTGAGAAATGAAAAAATGAAAAATTAAAATCCAATAATTAAAACTAAATTGAATTAAAATCAAATGAAACCAAATAAAATAAAATAGAGTAAAATAAAAAACTAAAATACAATAAAATAAAATTGAATTAAATTATATTAAAATAAACCAAATATAATAAAATTAAAAATAGAACTAATTGAAATATAATAAAATGAATAAATTAAAGTAAAATAAAAAATAGATAATTCTGTGAGTAATTAATATAAAAAAATTAAAAAATTACATAAAAGAGTTACAATAATAAAATGTAATTTAGTTTATACAAAAAAATTAAGGAATGTAAATCTTTGAAGTAAAAGAAAGAAAGAAGTATTAAATGAATTAATATGGAATAAATTAAAATACAATAAAATAAAGTAAAATGAAATGAAATTAAATAAAATAAAAAATTTAAATAAAATAAAATAAATTAAATATTTTAAAATAAGTAAATAAAATAAAATAAAATAAAATAAAATAAAATAAAATAAAATAAAATAAAATAAAATAAAATAAAATAAAATAAAATAAAATAAAATAAAATAAAATAAAATAAAATAAAATAAAATAAAATAAAATAAAATAAATTCAATTAAAGTAAAAAAATAAAATAAAATAACATTTGAAGAAAAAAAATAAAATTTGAGAAATGAAAAAATGAAAAATTAAAATCCAATAATTAAAACTAAATTGAATTAAAATCAAATGAAACCAAATAAAATAAAATAGAGTAAAATAAAAAACTAAAATACAATAAAATAAAATTGAATTAAATTATATTAAAATAAACCAAATATAATAAAATTAAAAATAGAACTAATTGAAATATAATAAAATGAATAAATTAAAGTAAAATAAAAAATAGATAATTCTGTGAGTAATTAATATAAAAAAAATTAAAAAATTACATAAAAGAGTTACAATAATAAAATGTAATTTAGTTTATACAAAAAAATTAAGGAATGTAAATCTTTGAAGTAAAAGAAAGAAAGAAGTATTAAATGAATTAATATGGAATAAATTAAAATACAATAAAATAAAGTAAAATGAAATGAAATTAAATAAAATAAAAAATTTAAATAAAATAAAATAAATTAAATATTTTAAAATAAGTAAATAAAATAAAATAAAATAAAATAAAATAAAATAAAATAAAATAAAATAAAATAAAATAAAATAAAATAAAATAAAATAAAATAAAATAAAATAAAATAAAATAAAATAAAATAAAATAAAATAAATTCAATTAAAGTAAAAAAATAAAATAAAATAACATTTGAAGAAAAAAAATAAAATTTGAGAAATGAAAAAATGAAAAATTAAAATCCAATAATTAAAACTAAATTGAATTAAAATCAAATGAAACCAAATAAAATAAAATAGAGTAAAATAAAAAACTAAAATACAATAAAATAAAATTGAATTAAATTATATTAAAATAAACCAAATATAATAAAATTAAAAATAGAACTAATTGAAATATAATAAAATGAATAAATTAAAGTAAAATAAAAAATAGATAATTCTGTGAGTAATTAATATAAAAAAAATTAAAAAATTACATAAAAGAGTTACAATAATAAAATGTAATTTAGTTTATACAAAAAAATTAAGGAATGTAAATCTTTGAAGTAAAAGAAAGAAAGAAGTATTAAATGAATTAATATGGAATAAATTAAAATACAATAAAATAAAGTAAAATGAAATGAAATTAAATAAAATAAAAAATTTAAATAAAATAAAATAAATTAAATATTTTAAAATAAGTAAATAAAATAAAATAAAATAGAGTAAAATGGAATAAAATGATATAAAATAAAATAAAATGATATAAAATAAAATAAAATGCAATTTAACGAAATTATGCAGGTAATCAAACATAAATAATTTTTTTTATAAAAAGGAAATAAAAATAAAACTTGAAATATAAATTAAAATCAAATGAAGTAAAATGAAAGAATAAAATACAATAAAAGACTAAACATTAAAATATATTAAAGTATTAAAATCATAATTAAAGTAAAATAAACCATAAATAAAAAAAATAAAATAAAATAAAAAAGAGTAAAAAGGAATACAAAAAATAAAATAAAATGAAACAAAATATAATGAAATAATGCAGTTAATCAAATTTAAATAAATTTTTTTTTATAAAAGGAAAATAAAATAAAACAAGAAAATATAAATTAAAATAAAATAAATTACAATGAAATCAAAATAAATTAATTGAATTGAATTTTAATTACCATATGTAATAAATAATTTGTAATACTCTGAATTTTTTACACAATTTTCGCTTTTTTTTCCAATTTAATAACAAGTAGGTATATGGAGAAGTAGCAATGTTTATATGTATTTAGTTAATGCTTTTCTCTGTGAAGTTCCTCCCGCTGACACCCAAGCAACAACCGGAAATCTAACGCTAAGAAAATACAATAAATGCATAATATGTACATATGTAATTTTTAAATGCAATATAATCTTAGCAAAATTAATTGCCAATGCAATTACTCATTGTACAACCACACATACACAACCCATATACTATTGTAAAATTGTAAAAAAATAAATGATTTAGTTGCTGCTGCTGCTGCTGCTGCTGCTCTACCAAGATATTGCAAATATTCTATACACATATATTTACTGTGCAACAATTAACTACAAAAACAATAAACACTGATGCTGTGAATAATTTAAGTTTAGTTATGCATTAATTAAGTTCTCTATTAAGCTTTAAAGCGAGCATAATAAGTATATTCTATTGTATGTGTGTATGTATGTATAATATTAGTAAGCTAAATATGTTTAATTGCAAAGCAAAAACCTCAAAGAAATATATTCAATAATATATGTTAGATTTGTGTATGTAAAAATATATTATATTTATGTATGCATGCATTTGCGCACTCAATTTTTCTTTTAATGAGAATTTCAAAATTCACTTTAACTTTTTTTTTTCTTTTAACAATTTATAAAATGAGCACTTTGTATTAAGCGAACATGCATATGAGATACCTACATTTATGTATGTGTATGTACATATATGTGCCTAATTTGCAAACGCATATTCATTGTATATTTATTATTTAATATTAAATAATGGCAAATAAATAACAAATAAAAATAAAAATAAAAAAATTATATTTACAAGTTTAATACATACATACGTGTACATATGGTCATTCAAGTCCATATGTGCACATGCATATTCCTATTTGGAATTATATTTCTATTCGTATTTTCTCCATTGCATTAACGCTTTTATACTTCTGTACAATTTTCTTCAAATAATTTTAAAATCCATTTAAACTTAATTGCATATTTAATAATTATAAATAAATACAACTTTGTATGAGAGAAAAAAATTAAAAAAAAAAATACAAAACTAAAATTAAAACAATTTCATAAATACTTATATATTATATATATATATATATAAAATGTAAAATGTTTCCTACACACACACACTCACACTTTTTTACTTCACAACAATTTAATTTAATTATAAATAAATCAAATAATTATTATTCTCTATAAAAAAATGTAAGAAAAAACCTCAAGCTTTTCATTCAATTTCAAGAGCAAAAGGTCGTACTTAATGGTAAGTATGTATGTATATATAGGTATATGGAACAAATTTTAATACAGTTTAAAAAGAGATACATTGTTATAAATATTATATGTCATACCAAAAGTGAGACTTAAAGTATAACATATGGAGCATTATAAGCAGTCGTAAAAAACCATAAAAAGCTTCGTGTGACATCAGGTAAGGCATGATCTTTAGTTGAGAGCTTTTAAAGCATTCGGTATAAGGGTCCAATGAAGTATTATAGAAGAGATTCAGTTCAAATCATAACAAGTAATAACGTTTAGGCAGAAGAAAATATATACCAATAGAGGCAGGAAGAAGGGAAAAGCCTACCTCACATACTTGCGATCAATCCAAGATGCGTGGATATGAAGAACCTGAAAAGCTGGCCGACAACAGTAATGGTGAAGAGCTGACAAGGTGTATGCATCAGCTTATTTGCAAAATATGGTCGGATGAAAGCTTGAGCGACGATTGGAACCTAAGTATGCTATGCCCAATCCACAGCAAAGGCAATCACATCCTTACATCGCATATCAAGCGTATTGTGTGAAAGACTAAAGTCCACCGTCAACTAACTGATTGGGTCTTATCAGTGTGGCTGTAGACCTGATAAATCAACCATTGACCAGATATTTATCATGCGCCAAATCCTGGAAAAAATCCGAGAAATGAGGATCAACACACACACCACTTCTTTGTCGCTTTTAAAGCCACCTATGATAGTACTAAAGTTTGGTATCCCTGTAAAAATTACACGGCTGTGTAAACTGACATTAACCAACACTACCAACTCCGGTAGAATTGGGAAAGACCTCTCCAAAGGAAGGAAGGAAGGAATAAAGAAACGAAGCGTATAGTTCTGGTAGTGAACGCTGACAAGACGAAATAGCTCTTGTCATCAAACAAACAGTCATCGCTACTCAGCTTTCACGACTCTATTGACAGCCTTGAAATCCAACGCAGAATCCAGCTTTGAAAGTTCTCGATGCAGTACATGCCGGTGGAAGCGGAGGAGGAAGAAGACCACCACTCCATTGGAGAGACCAGGTAGAGAAGGACTTGGCCGGCAAATAATCCCATAAAATACTCCATATCTGCTCTAGAATCGCAGTTCTGCGAATCCTTTGCATACAATTGTTGTCTATTCAGAGACCTCTACGGCTTTCGGACACAAAATTCATAATATGACCCTGATTCGGGAACCCGTGCAGGTGGAGACTTGCACTTAGTAGCAGTCATCCCCTTCAAGTTTCTTACTATCTGAAACACTAGGTAGGGAATAAGATATTTTACACTAAATCAGTCAGTGTGCTGAGAAGCGACATATTTCGGTGAGTTTGAGACTTTCGATTTCAAGTTTTTAAAACTCTGATTGTAACTCCGAATATTAAGCAACCGGCATTCCAGCCTGTAAAATGACCGTAAAACAATGGATCAAGCAAACAGTTGGACCATTCGACATTCTGCACCATGAACGTTGACATCCCTTACGTATGGGCAATTGTTATAGGTCGTGTGTATTACAAGAGTTAGCGCTGGTATATTAAACAGCGAATTGGTGATCTATCCTAACTCTCCCATCAGAGAATTTGCTCATAATTATGCGGACTGAGTGACCTCCTGACGTTTTAACAATTCTCACTGAACATGTGTCAACCTTCACAAAGCTGATTGGTCCAGCTTCACGCAATTTACTGAGAACGCCTTCAGTGCCCTCCCCACATCATTGTACATCATTAGTAGTGAGCGTCCATTGCTACCTGCTACACTCAAACAAAATACATCTCAGATATCTGCCCGAAGGCTCGAGCCTTTCTACGCCAGGCTAAAGCTGCAATGCGCTAACTACAGAACCATTATAAGCAAAACAAGTGGCAAGAACACTAAAGGAACCGCAACCCGTCCTTTGAGTCAATCAAGAATTAGGCCATTGCCAAATCACGGGTGGAAATTTCAAAATAATCTTCTCAATCTGTATCTGACCAGTCTTAAAATAAGCAATATGTGAAAACAGCGAAACCGGCGGTCCAAGTATTGAAGACACTAGAGACTTTGGTGTCCCCGTCTTTCCTACACCACCTGAGCGCACCATAATAGCTTCCGCCGGTTGGTTCCTCTTTCACGCTATAGTGTAATTTCTATTAGCAACTGCCTCCTCCACTATTGGGTGTTTCCTTGATTTCATATGCCGATGACTGATTGATAGTAGCGTCTGGACAGACTATTGACAACCTCTGTACAAAAGTAAATTGCAACATATTCGACATTTTGCATTGCTTCATTGGACGACATCTACAACTACACCAGCAGCACAAAGGTGTATCGGTGCGACCTGCATGTTAACCTTGATGGGGTCGAATTAATGAATGTAAAAAACACAAAATTCCTGGAAGTTCCATTCGACTACTGAGCAGAGCCCAATATAGGTCTTCTTTGAACATAGATGAATTAATTATTATTTAATTAATTATTATTTATTATTATTATTAATTAATAATTATTTCAAAATAATTTGAACACTGTTTACTTGCTTTCCGTGAGCTCGCTCAGCAGTCTTTTCCTCGTAAGCACAAGTGTCTAAAGGGCTAACTAAAGGCATAAAATGTATTAAAAAGTCTAAAACTCACCGCAGCTACATCACTCATACGACGAGTAGTACTTTTTAAATATATTATAAGTCTGTATGTAAACGATTGCTCTTCTTCAACAGATCACGTACTTATTTATACATTTTTTGTTCACTTTAAAATCAACTTTTATCTATAATAAATAAAATGACGTTATTATTGCAACAAATTGTAAGAAACGAGACAATTAATAAATATTCATAATAGTTATACTGCTTGTCATTTACATACATACAGACGACTACTTTTAAGGTAGTGATTGTAGCGACCACTTGAGTTAGCGACAAATTACTGCATTGAACTTGCTTTACAATCGAGCACAAACACATGCATATACCTAAATAAGTTATTCTACCCTGCAGTGAAGCAAAGTATGTGAAGTAAATTCCAGTAAAATGCTGGCATTTTAAGGATGAAAACATACCAGTTGGTTACTTGTATAGCAGTTCATAAGTAATGATGAATAATAACAATTTTCTCCACTATGTCTCTGATATACTCCTTTGCTTCAAACACTCCTCAGTTGAATTTTCGTGTTATTACGTATATCTGTTTAGTCTACAGTAACTTTCCATATTGGGTTAGACGATTTAATTCTTCTTGTATACCTTTCTAAGTATAAAATCCCACATGAACTTGTATTTTACTAGTATAAGACTGGCGAAACATAGGAAATTTAAATTTTCGTACGGCTTGCTGAAAAGTCCCAATCACTAATGTGGAAAAAGCAACGGAAGATGAACTAGTTGGGGTGAAATGCGAGAAATTCTAGCTAACAACTAATAGACATCAAAAGAGTAAGGTTCAAGGAAAGTAGCCCATTATTTCTTGCAATAGATGTCCTACATTAAGACCCGTTCCATCGGGACAGACGGTCAATAAAAAGTGTTATTTCAGCGTTTGCGCGAAAACATCCGCCATAAATGGCCGGAATTGTAGGCCAACAATTTTCGGAAACTCTAATGACGATAATCCGCCATCGCACCGAGCTGTAGTTGTGAAGAATTTTAAGAGCAAAACCTCGACCTATCACCGTACTCACCGCATTTGGCACCATATGACTGGTGACTGTTGATAAAAAGTGGATCACTTACTGCAATTTTAAATAAAAACGGTCAGGGTCGAAGGGTAGTGAACCGGCTTGGAGTTCATATATGCTTCAAGTCAGGATTGATGGTCAGAATGGTTTTGTTGCGTGTTTGGTGTATTTGGCAGGAAACCATGCACTATGAGCTGCTCGTCTACGGAGAAACTATTACTTAGAACCCAGCAATTGAATTGAAGGAAGAAATCGCTTAGCAGCATTCAACTTTTCCCAAGAAGAGGGGAATCATCAGAACAACGCCAGATCACAGACATCAAAAGTGAGTCGTCAGAAGTTCCGAGGACTTAGTTGGGAAGTTCTTATGCATCTAACTTACATTAAAATATAGTCTGGCGTATGATTTTGCTGGTGAATTGGCCTCAAGGGAAGCCAATCGAAGAAAATCGATTTTTTCAATTTTTACCAATTTTTCAATAGTACACATTTGAAAAAAATCATATAATTCTAACTATGGTATATAAAGCCTTGACTTAATTATAAAAATAATGTATAACTTTTTTACTTAACTTAATATTTTCCTACTGGGATGAGTACTCGTATGCAAGTGCAGTAAAGTTGTGTTCATTATATTTTTCTAATGTTCATTAAACTTAACTCATTTGAGGTTTTCTTGTAATTCGATTAAGTTATAAGGTAATAAATTAAAACAGACTGATGATTTGAGTTTTTGTGATTTTTCACAATTTTTTTTTTTTGTAAACCTTTTCCTTGCTTTGTGAATCATTAATTTCTCACTTTTGCCATTAAAGTGCAAATGATGCTACCACAAAACAACAGCAACTGCAGCAACAATAACTGGTATTAACAAACACACATTGTTATTGCATACTAAAATTACTAAAAAAGTGAGGAAGAGCTAAGTTCGGTTGAAACCGGTTATTAGATGCGTGAGAGAGTGTTTGGATTTTATGGAAATAAGTTTTGTTGATCAACTTTATCTATCCCTGACAGAGAAATATTATTAATAGAAGGGCCAAAAGTAAATTCGGAGTGTTCTCAAAAGATGGCTCCACTTTCAGGTTGTGACCGTTCTTAGAAGCGTTTACCTGTTCCATTGGAAAGGGCCTCACAATTGTCAACAAACATCAGCGTCTGACAACATTTTTTTTTTGATTACTTCTTCGGAAATATTTAAATTTGTTTTAAATAAACGGTATTTGCGGAGAGTTTTAATTTTTTATTTTAAATGGAAGAAAAATGCAGCTGAAGCCCAACGAATGCTTGGTGAATTTAATCTACGCCGACCGATAAGGCATGTAGAGACTCGTTTCGATGGTTCAAGAATGGTAATTCTAGCGTCGAAGACAAAGCGCGTTCTGACCAACCTTAAAAGTTTGAAAATGAGGAATTGCTGGCTTTACTAGCTGGAGATCCATGCTAAATGCAAACTGAACTCGCAGAATGGTTTGGGGAATGGCTCAGCAAACAATTTTTGCACAGAGAAAGTAATTGGAATATTTGTTGTCGTAAGGCGATGTCGAAAGACGAATTTTCGCCTCTGAACTGCTACTTGAAAGGCATCAAAGGAGAAAATTTTTAGAACGGATCACGAGTAGGGATGAAAAGTGGATATACTTCAACAACCTCCAGATGGAAAAATACTATGCCAAGCCTGTTTAACTCATTTCATCATCATCTACAACTAAACCAGGGAAAACCAACCACGGTTTAAAGGTCATGCGTTGCAGATATTGGGACGGGTGTGATGTACTATGACCTGCTAAAACCAGGCGAAACCCTTGCTGTGAAACGTTATCGACTACAACTAATGCGTTAGAGCAGTGCATTGCATGAAGAATGGCTAGAAATGGCCAAAAGACATGGCAAGGTGAATTTACAACATAACAACACTCGACTTTACGTGGCTTTAACGGTTAAAAACTAGCTGAAAATACTGAAATAAAAGGCCTTACCCCAACAGCTATTACTCCTTCCGACTACTGGCGCTTTTTGCGACGAATGCAAAATGATTTGGTGGGTCATCGGTTCGGGTATTTTAGAGTAATCGAAAAATGAACACAACGATTGGATCGAGGAGAGAGGGAACACATTTTTTAGAAGCGATGTTCGAATCATAGAAAAGGAAAAAGTAGTCGCTTCCGGCGGACAATACTTTGTATAATGTATTTTTTACTTTTTTTTTTACAAAAAAAAAAAATTTTAAACACACAAAAAAAGCTGCCGAATAAATTTTTACTTCCAAAAAGAAAAATTTCTATTTTATGGAATTTAAAAAAGTGGGCGTGGCAGTGACAGCTACCGACTGGATAAACCTTACCCAACTCCCTTTTCGTCAGTCCAACAATTTTGCTTTAGTTTTACTTATCTACATAACCGTTAGCTGGCTAAATGTTTTTTTCCTTCAATCTTAAATCGCCAAACCCAATTTTTCCCAACATACCGAGCCTCATAAACACTTTCCAAGCACTAACACTGCACAGCCGGTTGGAATAAGTACAATATATGCGCATTAGTAAGTGTGCTGCGTATGTGTGTATGCAAGTACTTGTGTGTGCGTATGTATTTATGTCTATTTAGAAACTATTTCGCTGAATATTGCATTTGCTTACGTCAAATGCGACACAATGCGATTATTTACTTGCGAAAAATAAATTCTGCATAAGAAAAAAATGAAAATAAAACGTTGACAGTTTCTGTTTTATAATTTCTATTTTTTAGCTTTTGCTACTAGTGTCTGGCTTTAGCAGGCCTTAAAAGTTGTGTATAAAAGATACATACATAAACACTCACATATGTAAGTACATATTATATGTTAATGCACACAAAATGTGAAATGAGTTGTAAGTAAAATTTTGAATATAATTAAGCGCTGAGCCTCAGGCTTTTAATTTGTTTTCTTTTTTTTTCAATGATATTGCAGCAATATTATGATGATATTTGCATTTAAATGCCGAAAAACTTGAACAGAGTCGCTCTAAAACACTCATGTACGCAGATGCTGTCAAGCGCTTTAAATCAGTTCGTTCTATAAGAAGATAGGTAGAGAGCTTTTCTAACTTGACCTAAATAATTTAGTTAGATGGTGTAATGCGAACTGTATGTACCTAAATTTAAATAAGTGTAAATACGAGGGGATTAACAAAAGTTCGGTCAGTTGGTGACTTTCAATTTATTTTTGTTAAATCTAAAAATACCACACCCTTTGCAATTACTTTATTAGTCTTCCTTTCAAATTTCAGAACGATCGGTTAGAATGGAGACGAGAAAACACAAGATAGTTGAGGATAGGTCAGACGAAATTCCACCACCTTCCCAAGCAGAAATTCGCTATGTGATTCTCTTCGGGTTTCGGCGTAATTTACAGTAAATACATATATTCATTGAATGCCAAATTTCATATGGAACGATTGCACCGATTCTAAAGACTATTTCTAAGAGGTTCCGCAGATTCCAGGCCAGCTATTTTGCTGAAGAGGACGAGCCTCGAGAAAGTCGACCAAAACCATCCCCACAAGAAATGGTTGCTAACGAATTGGACGTGAATACCACGGCCTTATCGCGAGTAATCACCTGGCATGCACAAAGAAATCTGCCCGATGAGTACCACGAATTTTAAATGAGGTCCAAAACAGAGCTTCGCTTAATTTTTCCTAAACAAATTCGAAAATGGTCAGTCTAGCAACCTTAGTAAAGTCGCTACTAGTGACGAATCTTGGTTCTATAAGCAGTCCATGGTAAGGAGCCCAACAGGAGAGAGCCCAACCGTAAAATCTAAGCAAAAAAAATCAGCAGCAAAGGTAATAATGTCAGTTTACTTCGCCCGATCTAGAATCGTAGCTGCTATTCCACTGGCTAAGGGTCAGACGGAACTGCAAAAAGGTACACCGACGAGAGTCATTTTATTATGATCTCTGGGATCGAAGAAATACGTCCAGCACCATATTCTCCGGATGGGTGTATGAATTAATTAATGTCATTTATTTTAGCGTGAACAACAATTTGTTTCATTCATTTGAAAATGTCGAAATTTGTACCAGATAAAGTGTTTTTGCGGGGAGTTCTTCTTCATTACTTAAACATGAAGAAAAGTGCTACCGAAAGCCATCGTATTTCACTGGACATGCTTTAGCCGAACGAACGTGCCAAAAGTGGTTTGCACGGTTTAAAGGTGACAATTTCGACTTAGACGACGGAGGACGACCCGGACAGCAAATAAAATTTCAAGACGAAGAATTGGAGGCATTGCTCGACGCAGATGCATGGCAGACACAAGAAGAACTTGCAAAAGTATTAGGAGTTGATCAAGCAACCGTTTGCAGACGATTAAAAACATTAGGATTCATCCAGAAGCTTGAAATTGGGTGCCTTACGACGTCGAACGTCGATTCTGCATGTCGGAAATGTTATTTTTGCATCGGATTGTCACTGACGATAAAGAATGGATTCATCATGATAACCCAAAGCGCAAGAGATCGCAGTGAAGCCCGGCCAACCATCGACATCCACTGCAAAGCCGAATATCCATGGTGCGAAGGTTATGCTATGTATTTGGTGGGGCCACAAGGGTGTGCTCTATTATGAGCTATTGATGTCGGGTCAGACGATCAATGGGGACCTCTACCGAAAACAATTGATTCGTTTGAAAAAAGCCATCGCGGAAAAACGACCAGAATATGCGACCAGACACGAATCAATAATTTTTCATCATGACAACACTCGGCCACATGTTGCAAGGCCAGTTAAAAACTATTTTGAAAACTGTGGGTGGGAAGTTCTACCTCACCCGCCTTATAGCCCAGTCATAGCACCTTCCGATTACAACTTGTTCAGATCAATGCAAAATGCTCTCACCGGAGAACGCTTCACTTCAGAACAGGGTATCAGAAATTGGCTCGATTCTTTCTTGACCTTCAAGGGATCCACAAACTGCCAGAAAGATGGGCAAACATCGTAGCTTCCGATGGGCAATACCTTGAGCATTAAATGTATAACAAATCCCGAAATTTCGGGATACAAAAGTTGCTAGAAATCTGTTTTATTTTTCTTTGAAATTAATTTTTTTCTAAAATAATTTTGCAACGTCTGTATATAAATATTTGCGATTGCAAACGATTTGTTTTTTTTTTTTTGTTCTCAGAATACTTTTTTTTATTTTTAACGGCAATATAAGCATAACTGGCGATTTTAGTATTGTGTTTTTTGCTCTTATTGTTGTTGTTCAATTCGATTTCAACATTGTACATAAATTTGAAATCATTTTCTTGATGGCCGGTCAGCGATCTCCGTGTTTACGCTTTTCGAAACTAAATCCATACCTCTTTTTAATCAAAAGTCGCTTGTTGTTGTTGTTGTTGTTGTTGTTTACATGTTTCTACCCGCGTTAAATACGCCATTGCATGCGAGATATTCGCATTCTTCATTGCGGGTGCATTGGGAGTTTGAAAGCTGTCGCGGCTACTGAAATATTAATAGCGGAAATTTCTTGATTTTCATATTATGCTTGTATTGCCGTTTTGTGTGTGTGTGTGTGTGTGTATGTGGTGATCTCTTATATTTATGTGCGAAATGGTCGAATTGACAAATCGAATTTGTTTACATTTGCAAAAGCATGCCAACATACACACACATATGTACATGCATATGTATGCATACATATTTATTCTAATGCAGATATTGAAGGATTTTTATAACGGCGGTCATACAACGGTTAATGCCCCGTAATCATAGTGAGTGTTAGTCATTTATGTTGGTGTTGGTGTTAGAAATGCCGCAAAAAATATTCGAAATTTACAGTTTTTTATTTTTGTAAATTTGTTCCACGAAAAGTGAGTAAAGCTTCGAAGTGAATAAATAATGAAAAGATTCAATGAATTTAATTTCACCATACCTAAATTTATTTCACCTAAACTCACCACTGCAAGTGAGGAAAGTTTTTGGCCGGTTGAAGCAGTTCACAACTTCCGGTCTTAGACCAAGTGTCCTCTGGGTAGCCAACAAACATCCAGCGAGCTAAAGTGTCCAAGCAGGCGTTGTACGTAGGGATTGAGACTCACCACTTGAAAAAGAAACTCCAATGAAAAATATTAATAAGCCTCGGCTGAGAGACCCCTTTTCATGACGACCCTCACAAATGTTTTAAGGATCACGATTTGTGGTCATGCACCTGGAATGTCCGGTCCGAAGGGAGGTGCCTGTGCTCAGCTGGTGGATGTCCTCACTAAACGAAAGGCTGACATCACCGCTGTCCATTAAGTACGATGGATCGGACAAGGACGCAGATGAAAAAAGAAATCGGCCGAAGTGCGTGAGTATGAAGAGCTTGAAAAACTAGCCGACAGATACGATGACTAACAAAGGGTTTCAAGACCGAAGCAAACTCTTGTGGAAATTTGGTAACCAATGCCCAGAGCATGCTTGGTGTATGGAGATAACACTTCTCCATCCTGCTGAATAGCACTGAAACTGCTACTTGCGGAGTTTGCGAATCCGAAACCCTAAATCACGATGATGGAAGCCACATTCTATTACCCGACTATGACATGGTTCGAATAGCGATTGCTTTCTTCAAGAAAAAGAAAGCGGCGGGAACCATTTAAATAACTCATATAGGATTCTATAGAGAGTATTGTGTGAAAGACTAGAACCTCCCATAAACAAACTGACTGGACCTTATCAGTTTGGTTTTATACCATTTTCATCGCATTTACGGCTGTGTAAACTGACGCTGCACAACAACAGAAGCGCAGTCAGAATTGGGAAGGACCTCTCCGGGCCATTCGATACCAAATGAAATTTCAAACAGGGTGACACTTTATGATGCAATTTCTTCAATTTGACCCAGACAATCACTGACAATTGTAGCAATCTACAGAGTTTCTCTTTCTTATAAACTATACTCGAAATCCTCATTCTGCATAGGGAATGAGCACTTTTCTACTCCCCCGAAGATTTTTTCAGCCCTGCAATAACTAGTGGATTATGTGAAGCACTCCGCTTTTCTTGAGGAGCACGATCTCCACTCCAGCTGCATAGGTTGTTGTAACTCAAAGTTGGCGTCGAACTGGAGGAAAGTGACATTGTCCGACATGCTCTACGTGAGTACCTGCCGACGACGGCCTAATATTACGGTGCTCAAAAGATAACGGATCAAATCACTGCGTTGATCAGCGCCCCATAATGCAACCTTGGTAGGGTTCGAGGACTATCTAAAACCTCTGCCGTACTATCGGTCCGGCACCGGGTTGCAATGCAACTTCACATTGAGCTGACACATGGTCAACTCTTCCCACATTTGGGTTTAAAACGCAGCCACCACGATACTTCTTGGGTAGGCCTAGCCACGAGAACAGATCGGAATAAGCCCCGAGGGCTCCTGCTCGCCGTGGTACCAAATTTAGATCTCCGGTCGAACCTCCTAGCCGAGACTACTACCAGTTGAGCTTGAGTATTTTCAGATGCGGACCGCACCTATCAAGGAAGCGGTGGACATACTGCTTCTGAACGACTATTATGGCCTTGGAGTCACTCATTGTGAGCTCCAATGCTTGGCATCAGTGTTTGTGGCTTCGCCTTATTTAAAAGCTAAAATCCAATATATACACGTATATGGTATACTAGGTCAGAGCAGAATTTCTGGGAACGTATGGGTAACAACGTCCCCTCCCCCCACACTCTATCTCCTTCTAGGTATTTAACCAACTCAGCGAGCGCTGGCTAACCCTTCAAAGTACCCTATGGTGGACCTTGGAATGCCAAGTAAGCTCCTTTTTATCCCTCATCTATATATATATGTAATATTTTATTACTTGCGATGGTAATGTATGTAATATGATAACTCGATTGAGCATTTTCAAAGAATCAAAGGTAGAAATATTAAATATTTATTTTAAATTTATGATAATACCTATATATGCAATATGTGTGTATGTATGTGTGTAAACAAGCTACTAGCATTGCTGAAAAAAAAAATAAACAAATACCAGCCAATCTCATAATTTACAAATAGAATTTATTAATAAACAATTAATTGTGCAATAAAAGTACAAAAATTCAGTTTACGGCGAAGCGAACGTACATTCATATGTACATATATATGTATACATGAAAACCCCACTTAACTTAAGGAGAACTTAAAACCAAACAGACAAGTACTTACACGTATGTATGAAACCCGCTTTGGAAAACCGGATCGGACGACCGCCAAAAAGCTCCGCCAACACAAGAACCGACAACGACGAACAGCCGATACTCACCCGGAACAAGACCGTTGCATGAAGAAACTGCTCGAATAAAAAAAAAACACAACCGAGTGCATTTGAGTGTAGTTGAGTGTGGAAATTCAAGACGAGTAGGAGGAGGGCGGGAGGGAGGAGAAGGTGTATTTTAAAAAATGTTAAAAGCTGCGGTTCCGATAAAGAACCAGTGAGAGAAGAACATAAGGGTGATTACGTTGTTCTAATAAAATTTAAAAATATATGAAATATCACTCACACCCATACACATATGCAAATATACGCCTACATACATATGTATATGTATATAAATATATTTAGATGCGTATGTGCCTTATTTTGACTCAAATGCTCTCACAGCGAAATGCAGCTTTAGAGCTTTCTTGCAATGTCGACAAAATAAATACACACATAGAAACAGTTATATTTTAATTGTATGCTTGTATATGTGCAACTGCAGTATATGTATACTATTAAGTAATCTACGTAAGTCAATTGCACATATGTATAATATTTATTTATTAAATGCAATCGACTCGCCGCCGAACAATTGAGACGCGCACGAGGCGACACCGCCGCCGCTCATCAGCGTGAATAAATACGAGTATACCTAACCCAACCGTCGAGCTATACCGTATTTCATTTGCATGAGTAAATTAGTTGATCGTGTTGATGCTTGCGTTTGCTAAAGGGTAGTTTGGCCTACAAACTCATACTCGCACTCATACTCATAATTATGGATACATACTTATCTACACATACATATATAAAGGAATTGAGCTGACGGAGCTTGTTGTTGTTGAAGGTGAAAATCGAGATGACACCGCCACTTAAATGAATTGTTTTTGTTCTTTTTTTTTGCACAATTTCGCCTCCTCTTTTACGGTTTACGATGATATTTGCAGGCGAGTGTTGAGTTTCACGAGTAGGCCAGCCAAAAGTAAACTTGCAAGTAAAATGTGAACGGCGGGGTTTTGTATTCTTTTCTTTTTCGGAAAGGAAATACCGCGCGCGAGCAAGGTAGACAATTGCAATGTAAGGTAATTATTATAGGAGAGCGTATAATGCGAGGTGATTAACAAAAATTCGGTCACTTGGTGACTTTCAATTTGTTTTTATTAAATCTAAAAATATCCAAAATCCTTTGCAATTACTTTATTAGTCTTCCTTTCAAATTTCAGAACGATCGGTTAGAATGGAGACGAGAAAGCACAAGACAGTTAAGGATAGGTCGGCCAAAATTCCACCATCAACGCAAACAGAAATTCGCCATGTGATTCTCTTCGGGTTTCGGCGTAGTTTACAGTCAATACAAATATTCAGTAAATGCCAAATTGCATATGGAATGAACGCACCGACTTTAAAGACTATTTCCAAGTGATTCTGAAGATTCCAGACCGCACATTTCTCCGTAGAGGACGAGCCACGAGAAGATCGACCGAAATCTGCTACTAATGACGTCACTGTAGCTCTGATAAAGTCCAAAATTGACGAAGACCCACGATTGACACAAGAGATGATTGCTAAGATGTTTGGCCTGTATCTCGAATATAAAGTAATAATCTGGGATACACGAAGCAATCTGCTCGATGGGTACCACGAATTTTAAATGAGGCTCGAGTGCAATTTGCTTAATTTTTCTTAAACAAATTTGAAAATCGTCAGTCTAACAACTTTAGTAAAGTCGTTGGTTCTATAAGTACGATCCATCATGACAACGCGCCATCTGCCACTGCTGATATAACGAGCTCTGGGATCGAAGAAATACGTCGAGCACCATATTCCCGAATATAGCACCTTGTGATTTCTAGTTATTTCCAAAAATTAAAAAAAAACTTAAATGGAAAGGTCTTTAATAGCAACGAGGAGATAAAAAGCAAGATTTTGAAGACTGTTTTCAGTAGTGGATCTATAGGCTTAAGAAACGAATTGAAATCAATGGCGATTAAGTAGAGAAGATACAAAGAAATTTTTTCTTTTCTGGTCAACTTACGGAACTCTTGTTAATCCCCTCGTATATGCAATAGGCACAATAGTTACTTTAATAAAAACTTTAGGACTGTCGCCTTGGAGTAAGGTGAATTAAGCTGCTGTTACTCAAAGAGAGTTCAACAAATTGACAATCCAGTCAAACTTGGTTGGGAAAGAGAGCGATAAAAAAAGAAAGGGAGATAGAGAGAGAGTCTACCATTTTCAGTTGATGGTTGAAAGACCTAGTTCCCTACTACTTGTTCTTTTAATCAGCTTGAGGTAGTGATCGGAAAGGCCTTGTTTCACAATGTTACAAAATCAAAGTGGGACAGGGGATGATCGGAAATGGAGCGTTTTTGATTTAAGCTCGCAGCGTTTTCAATTGGAACGCATGAAATTTTACTATATTTAAATTTGATTTGAAGTGCACTACAATACAATAAAGATCTTGGTGCCTAAACATACATGCCTTAACTTAAACTTTTACATATAACGAAATCCAACATATCTTTTTCCAATCCACTAGCGACAGCAGCATATAAGTTATTGTTGTTTTTGTTGTTGCGATGGTTCGCTATCACTGCTTAGAAGCAGCAAGATCAGTCTAAGTCATGGGAGGTTCAGAAAACGAGCTGATTCGACGTGTTCGGACCAAAAGAGGGCTTAAATGGGTTGGTTTTAGTGCTCACGAAAAGAGGTGGTTAGAATCATGTGAAGTCTGTTAGGAATTAGGTCGACAACAATATTCAGATCTTAATTGTGTCAGTATTACTTAGACAATTCGAGTGCTTAGTCTGCATAAGGTGGTGCTTAAGTTCATAGAGCGCCACTCGTAGGAAGATATGTAGATCATAGAGGTGTTGACGGACTCTCGATGAATGGCGTGAAATGCTGTATTGACTAGTTATAGACTCTCTTTCTGATGTACCTGGGTAAAGGTTCGACTTCAAATAAATGTTTGTTATGAAAATCTCGACGATAATATCCCAGCAGATATTACTTACATAACATTACATTATGCTCCTTAATTGGGGTATAGTCGTTTCGCTGTTTATGTGGAGCATCGTTGATATCACCAGGTTAGGTTATGTTAAGCTGCAGACTCAGCGGGTTTCATTTAGACGATATTACGTGCATAGTGTAGCCAAAAATGTTACATATGACCAAGCTGAATATTACTGTTCTTTATGCAAATTTAAGTACTCATTAGAGCCCCTTGCCCATTACAGATTACCATTCTACGCCAAGTAAACTTAGCCTTTGCTCACCGAATGTTGGACACTCACAGATTTTGTATTTCACTGTCTTTATACATTCCCTACATTTCCTATACTTTCCGTCCTCAATTAGACCTGTATTAAAGGCATGCGAGGTCAAAAGGCAATGCCCTGTTACAGCACTATGAGTTTTGAACATAGTCATCGCGATTCTCTAGCTCTTAGTTCGTTTTTTAAGTCTATTTAGCCAACTAAGCAAGATGACTTCTTTCATGGAGCGGGTTAGCACTGGGCCGCTTGAAGGCAGCACTCATCTAGAAGAGGCCATCTTTGACCAACAGAGGCCAAATTGTTTTCCATTAGAACAACACCAGGCCACACACGTCTTTGGTGACGCGCCAGAAGCTCCAGGAGCTCGGATAGTCCGGACCTGGCACCAAGTGATTACCATCTTTTCCTGTCCATGGCGAGCGCGCTTAATGGTGAGAAGTTGGCCTCAAGAGAGGCCTGTGAAAATTGGCTTTTTACTTGACCTAATATTACAAAAGACGGGATTAGGTTGCCGAAGGGGTGAGAGACAACTCCGGTTCATACAACCGGCTGTCGGGGAATTTTAATATAAAAAATTCTTAAATGAAATAATTTTTCCGCAAAATACCATTTTGGTGAAAAGTATGATACAATAACGATCAAATTAATGGCAAGCAATCAAGTTCAGTAATACTTTCACCACTAATCACGCCAACATAGAGTAAACTTTGTCATTATAGATGCCCAATTGATCACTCAAAAGTATATTATTAAATTAAATATATTATAAACCACAAATTATCTGTAAATAATATATTTTATGAGCACTTACTTCATTTCGCTTAACTTGTTTCTCTCTCAAACTCTCTCACTTGATCTCAGCACTCGCAAAACTGGTTGTAATAACTAAAAACCGTTATAAGAGAAAGTTCGATATAATCCTAGAGAACAATTATGAGCGTATTTTATAGAAAACTATTACAGTTAATTATAAGTTTACCGTTTTTTTTTTCTTTTTAATGAATGCATTCGCAATGAGTTGCTAGACTTTGTAACTCAATCAAATCTATCAATCACTGAATATTATATAATAACGATCGATTTGTTTTGAGTGAGAGAACGAAAATTCCCCGTGGCAGAAAAGTTGTTAATATTATTGATTTTATGAAAAGAAAAATTATTTATAAATTTCTAGTTTTTTTTATTTTGAAAATCACTCAGCTCACCACTGATCTCACTCAAACGCCTGCTCACGCATACAACACCTCTCACCCATGCCCAAGCCTCATTTGATTGCATTTTATATGCAATACGCTCAGTTGCTGACCCAGCTACCCCCAACATAGCATTTTTAGCTCGAGAATATTTTACATTTTTTTTTATTTATTTTAGATTTTTATTTTTTGCCTAGTGAGTGCCTTTGCACCGTCTGTGGAGAATGTGCGCGTATGTAGAAGTGAGAATATTTTGTTTTAGTATTTTTTTGTTTTTTTTTTTTTTACTAAAACCGTAAAGGCGACTGGGGCTGGTAAAAAGTGCATAAGCTTAGAAATTTGCGACTTTAGTTTGTTTTGTGAAACGCGCGCGAAGACGACGACGAACCTGAACCACGCTGAACGCTAACCGCTGAACGGTGAACGGTGAACGCGCTGACTGACGGTAGCGGTCATTGTAATAGGTTCATATTTACACTATGTCATAGAACGTTTATAATTACATACGTGTACACATGTATGTACATTTGTACGTTGATGCTCGTGGCTCTAATGAAGTAATACTAAATATGTGTTTATTTATATATTTATGTGTGTGTATGCAGCTACTTATTTGTGTGGAAAAAAAAATAGTTCAATTATGATCGGCTAAAGTGGCTTTAATGTGATCGCTTGGAAATATTTTATAAGAAAAATATCAAAACTTAACTCATATGATTATGAAAAGTATGCAGAAAATTGTGTAATTACAATAAATTAAACTGCATGAGTTGGTGTGTGTCTTCTGTGAGAGGTAAAAAAAAAATTATAAAAAAAATAAAAGTTAAACAATTATTTATTTTTCTTTTTAAATTTTTGTTATCAAAGAACAGTGCTTAACGACCATTCTAAAGAGGTATAGCAAAAAAAAAAAAATTTTGTGAAAGTGTTTTGGGAAAAAACTTATGCACGGAAAAATATAATTTTATTGAAATGATTTTAAAAATAATTAAAAATTAAACTAAATTTTTTAAGGTCTAGTGAAATATAGTGATATTTTTTTTTAATTATGCCCGATAATGGCAGTAAAAATTAAAAAATATTTTTAACAAAAAAAAATATTAACTTAAAAATAAATAAATAGAACTAATAGTTTTTTAAAGCCTTTTGAAATACAGTAAAAATATAATATTAAAAATTATTAAACAGGAGAAAATAAAAAATTACAGCAAATTTTAGTAAAAATATGAAAAAATTAGTAATAAAAAATTACAAAAATATCAATTTACAAAAAGTTTTAAATAGTAAAAAAAAACAAAAAAGAGCGAAAAAAAATTTAAAATAATAATTAACTAAATCAAAAACATTA